>JARQZK010002954.1:15000-72500 GCA_030704885.1 Cynegetis impunctata | reverse complement strand
TCATGTATAGAAATATAATATGACCAACTCCCTTAGTTGATGCATAGAAGAAAATTGTACCATGCTGTAAATATTCAGTACAAGTTACTGGGATTTCTCAGCTGATCACAATATACATGGAAAAATGGAAGTAGGCCTATAGGCATCTGAAAATAAAAATGCAGCGACAATGTGGCCAGTCGTAGAACTATAAATATTGACATTGGAATATTTATGCTGTATTTGTTGTGTGTTTATTTGTGTTTTTGAAATATAATTTTACCATAAATATAAAGACTTTTCAGGCTTCTTTAGTGGACAAGTGTGTTACTGTGTATGTATTCTCATTGCTATTGAGGCGGTAGGTGATTATCATCATTTGTTTTGTAGCCAAATTGAGAGAAATCTTAGGTTAGATCATGAGATGAATATCTTAATTCTCTGATTGACTCGTTTTATATGTACTCTAGCAGCTGCTATTTTGGCATTCATTAATGCTGCTTCTGTAGTCAACTGTTTTTTGTCTTTCAAAAATGGTGGCCTGATCAACTTTATTTCAAACTGTTGACAAATATCATCTATCAAGAAACCTTTGTCCACCATAATAGCATCCTGTAAGCTTTCTAACTTTAAAATTAAGTCACTTTGTTGGAAAATCGTTTTATCAGATGCTGCTCCCCCATATGGTTCACTAATATAAAGTAGTTAAACCTCCAGGAGAAACACCTGTCATGAATTTCACTGTATTATTAGATTTATACTGAGAGTAAAACCTGATCCTGCAGCAAAGGCACTTTGGTTTCTGTATAAAAATTTCTGTACAGTCTAAGATGATTCGAGTATTTTAAAAACTTTCGAAACATTTTGGCATGTTTTTCTGTATTTCAGAATATTCTGGGAATCTTATGACACAACTAAGAACTCTACTCATAATGGGTAGCATTTCATAAATATATTTTCGGCATTATTCTTGTGAAATGCCAAATAAAATAAGGTCACATTTCAATTTTGTCAATACTAAAACAATACGCTGTTTGATTGTTAATCTATGTGACCTTTGATCACTGTAAACAGATTGTACTGCTTTTACTATTGTATCTAATAGTTTTATATTATTGAGACCAGTGAAACTGTTTAGAGCACTATCTGTAGTTATCAGATCACACAAAGTAGAGACTTTAGGAGAATTCCTTTTTCCCTTCTACACAAACACCATATTTATCACCAGCTGGAGGAAAAGCATGGAAATTCACATTTGGACATTTCTTTTCCCAGGAAGAACACTGAGGAACTGAACAATAACGATTAGAACGACTCATAGCTTTCAAAATGATTGCAAATAATAAATATTTGTAAAAAATTACACAAAAACAAACACAAAACAAAGGAGAACTATGTCAAGATTTTTAGTTATTCTGATTGTCACCACGCGGCGTAGCGCTCATTTTGATTCGCCTATATGAATGAAAATGGTATGAGTACAGATATATTTATATACTGTCAACTAGATACAACGTGTTCTGCGATATTTAAATAACAGTAGAAGAGAAAGTTTGAAAAGTAATTGTAAAAACCTTCTCTATAGAAAGTACTGCTCACAATTGAAGGGTGCTGGGGAGAAAGGACTTCAGTCCACTTCTCCTCAGAAATGTGTTTGAGGGCCATCTAGTAGCGGTTTCAGAGTACTATAAGATACCTTAATAACTAAATAGTAATAGAGACTTAGGCCCTGAATATCACACTAAAAAGATTCACCGTACTGGGGAAAAACGACATGAGTCCGAGCGCGCCTTGGGAGATTCAGTCCATTTGTCTCGCTTTCGCCTCTGTGAATCACAGCAACGTTATCAGTGTTTCATCACAGCAAAACGCAACTTTTTTTTTTATATCGATCATTGCAATAGGTATTATTGGAACGAAGATCCTTACAGCAGGCTTGGACGAGATAGGGATTTCGCTGCGGGACGAAACTGAAAAATATGCCAGGCTAAAAGTAAGACGTAGGTAGACTCAGTGACGAAAGTAGACTGGGTGACGAAAGTAGACTGAGTGGCGAAAGTCACGCTTCTAGTTAACACAAGCGAATATTTTATACCTTTCTCTTTCTCCCTCTTTCTTTCCGTTGTCTCATCCCTTTTCTTACTGATCCCACTCCGCCACGTCTATCGCCAATGCATTTTATGTACTCATTTATTCATGTACAAGCAACTCGAAAACGTCAGATGTGTAACATCGAACTAATTTTGTATAAGTTATATGCATAAAAGAACAGATAAAGATAGGAATCAGATATGGCATAATGAAAAGATTAGGTTTATATTCAATTATTATATAGCGTGACGATACGTTATCCTCTCGTTATATACACTCTTGCCTCAAATATTTACATTGCGTTGACGACCGAGTGGTCTAAGTACTGAGCCCTGGTGTGCCGTATTTCTGGGTTCGAATCCCAGAGGTTACTCCTGGCTTTTTAAATTTTTTTATTTTACTAAGAGCTCTTACGAGATTGTAAATCTCGTAAGAGCTCTTAGTCCCACATTTCAATATTAATTATTTCAACTTGGATTAGTATAAGTTAACACTTCTGTCGTGCGCCCCGACACGCACATGTTTCGTTTTCGCAAATTGTTGTCCCATGACACTGATTTTCTTTTTTGATATTGCTCCTAGTGCACCATTTTCTGTGCATTTTTCAAGTCAATTCACGAAGTTTGTTTTTGGTTCAGTAAACATGGACAGTGAGCGTTCGGAATGTAGTGGAGAATAACCAGGTCCATCGAGCAGAGGTACAAACAAGAAGAAAAATTAAAGATGACTGAAGAGAGGAATTTACAAACTGTGGATTGAAATCCAGTCCGTTCCAAGTAAAGAACTTTGGGTATGATTTTGAATTTCAGAAGAGGAGCGCCTTTGTCTCTTCAGTGTACCCAGCGAAATGCCCCTTCCCTACCCGACCTATAAATATGCTGAAATTTGAAAATGAGCATCCTAACCAAATTTTCACAAAACACCTTTTTGGGGCATTTATCAACAATCTCTAATAGTGAAAAAAACAATACAAAAAATCAAAAGAAACAGAAGGGCGCAGTGACGTTAAACAATGGTACCTCACACAACTACCCATGGAGAAGGCAAAGTGGGACGATGTGCAAGCCCTAACCGAATTTCTTGAGGCTCGCTGAAGACTTTTACCAACGTTTTCGAGAAAACATGTTAAAATGATAGTGTTATTTTCATAAGAAACTGATTGTACTTGTAGTGCACACTACAAGACATGTTTCTGGCTTAAACACAACTATGTTATGAGTAGAGAAACTTTAAAATTGATTTTTCTCAAAATCTGCTGGAGTGGACTGAGGTTATTTTTCCTCTGAGCCCTTCAATTGCTTCGCAATCATGTTAAAAATCCATAAAATAAGTTCTCCATTGGGGAATACAGTTGACCATCCATACCTATTATATACTCCTGGACGAAAAAGAGATTCTATTTGAATATTCAGTATTGTACTACATAAACAAAGATATATAAAATAAATACATATCTGTTTAATGGAACACATCTGAAAATTTTATATATTGAGGGAAATAAAGTAGAATATCTTGATAAATCATGATCATCCCATTCAAATCTGATAGATATTTCGCATATATTCAACATACCCAAATGCGTTTCTAATATTTGTAAATGATCCCGTAATAATAAAAAAATTTAAGTATAATCAGTAAGTTAATGGACATTTACAACATGCATATTTTACTGGCTGTTAATCTCTAAAAACAGACCATGTGCGAGTCGGAGTCACGAATGGTTCCGCAACCCCTTGAATATTTATTTTATTTTTTAATTTTATTATTTATCATTAGAGTAAAAATACAGCTGAGTATTTTGTGCATAAAAGTGTCTACCTGTTTCCATCATGATATCGAGCAAAAAGAGCAAAAAATCGCGTTTGTTGTATGGGAGCCCCCCTTAAATATTAATTTTGTTTTATTTTTAGATTTGTTGTTATATCGGCAACATAAATTCATAATTTGTGAAAATATCAACTGTCTAGCTATCGCGGTTCTTGAGATACAGCCTGGTGACAGACGGACGGACAAACAGACTGCGAAGTCTTAGAAATAGAGTTCCTTTATTACCCTATGGGTGAGGAACTCTAATAATGATGTTATTACAGTACAGCTCCGAATGACCAGTAAACAAATTTAACCAAAACATATGCATAGAAGTAGGTACGATCAACTTGAACCTAACTACGCATTACTATAACACATTAATTTCCTTTCTAAAAGCGAAGCTAATTTTAGAGTAAGAAAGGGGTCAACTTGAATCAATACACATCATAAAAGCATAAAATCATATTCCACACACTTATTTTAGTCAAAAAGAGGTGTAAAATAGCAACAACTTATGGTAACTTGATTTTTACCCCCTTCTTCATAATTGTGTATCAAATTATCATAAACCTAGTATAAAAAATCGGAATTAGTATGAATAGGTACCTGAAAACCCCTTAAAAGACATACAGATCGACTTTCACAATAATTTTCAATTTTTAAATGCTTTTTTCATTCTCCCACCACTACCTTGTGTTAAAATGTCATATCTGTATACCAAAAAAAAACCAAAACTACATATTACTCGTTTTTTAATGAAAAATTACCTGTCGTCTTTGCAAAATAACATCCCAGTGTTCCTTCGAAAGTGATGGAAGGACCTAACAGACCTACCTACCGACAGAAATTTTTTTTACTCAAATGAGTTTTTCTATCGTTTAGGGACATTTTGGGCCGATTTAGATAAAAAGCAATTTTTGGACCGTTACCATACTTCCCATCTCGTTGTGATGTGGAAGTCATACAAACTATTCGAATATCTTTCATTCAGTCCGTGAAGTTTATTATTTACATGAAGTATTCATTGTCTGATAACTAAACCGAAAATTTCTAGAGAGTTGATTTTATTTTAACTTGATGAACTAATATTTCAACTCGTTTTTCTGAAGTTTCTGTCCCATATATAAAGTTCTTATTTATGTCCAGGGCCGGCCTAAGGGGTGTGCGAAGTATGCAGCCGCACACTCAAGCCTTTTGGAGGGGCATTAAATTGACCAATTTTTGTAAAAAAAAAATAATAAATTTGGAAAATTTTTAGAAACTGATTTAAATATTGGGAGGAAATATTTAAACTATACTCGCCGGCATATACTCCCCTCTACACCCCTCGCCCAGCGTCGTTGCCAGTTTGTGGATTGAAAAATTAATTCACACAGCTAAAAATCCCAAGCTTCCAATAATTTGCCGCCGACTATAGAAGGAATTTTGTATTAAAACTTTTTTTTGACGGCTTTGCTTTTTTAGCCAATTGGCGTCTGGAATTAAGATCGTTGCGCCAGAACGGCTAATATCGGTACTAGAGCATGGGCCATTAACGGATTGATTACATTGTTTGTAATGGTATTTTCGTTCATTTCATTTTGAGTTTTCGAACGTTTAGCTTCGTAATTTGTGTTTTTTTGGACTTCGTATTTTCCAGTGGTTCATTGTGTTTCGATTGAGAACAATATTATCTCTGTTCAACAGTAGATAACCTACCTACATCAAGTTGAAATTTACACTGAGTTTTTATCATTGAACATGAAAATCAATAATAAGATAAAGGAGAGGACGAATAAATTAATTGGTTAGAGGAACTATGTATACATCATGACAAGGCAGTATGATAGAACACCTATTTATTTAAAAAGTAAAAAAACTTTCAAAAGTTTCAAGAAAATATCTCTGACATGTCTACTTTCATCACCAACTGAAGAGGTTTTGAGTATAATGGACAAAACTAAGTACTTACTAGCAAAACTGGAAGAAACAACATGAAATAAAAAGAAGAATTAACATGAATAATCTGCTTGAATGATTTGAACGTAATGAGTTGTTATATTTTTTGAATTTTCCTGACGTATAACAGCTCTCCTAAAAGTACGGTGAATTTCTGAGAGCCTTTTTTTTATAGAATCTCTGTTTTTCCTTATATCATTGAATATTTTAGTTTTTACCTAGCTATAGAGTCAAGTTTTATTTCATATTCTTGATGTTATGATAAACTGTTATTTTGTTTGTGCAAATAAACATTATTTATTATTATTTTAATAGTATCTCTGGTTGTTACATGAAAGAAACAATTATATACAATTATCTAGAATCTCTGGATAATGGCCCAGGTTCAGATTCCGATAAAAGTAGAAGATTTTTCGTTGGAATAGCATTGGACTTCAAAAACCCTAAGTTTTCGGTTAGCTGAAAATTGTAAAAAATTATCAGTTGGTATAATTCAATATGGAAAAATCCACAAACTTACTGCGGGGAAAATAATTATTCTCAGTAAACTGTCAAGAACAACCCTCTTATGTTCACAAGAACAATGAAGAGTTAAGCTTTCATTAGTTTATTTGACATAATAGTGGTTATAGTACAAGGAAGAGTACTGAACATATCAAGTCAATCAATAATGAATCAAATTGTCATACATAAATTTAATGTTCTACAAGGCGCAAAAGAGCACAAAAACTGTGTTTTTGGACCTTAAATTTCAAAAAATTCCCTACCAGACAGGGGCATAAAATTGGAGTCTAGCACACTTGCAATTTTCGCCTTAGGCCGGCCCTGTTTATGTCTGAACCGGCGTATAAACTTTATTATATTTTATTATGGTATTTGTTGTGAATTCCATTTTTATTGTCTGACGGTACATAGAATTTTGTTGATGGCATATTATTTGTACATATTTTCTTAATCGTTCCTGTACCAAGATATGTTATGTGCAAATAAATTATCATTATTACTAAACTATGAACTCATATATAGCGCACTTGAACCAACATTTCATATAGTGCAGTCATTGAAGCGTAATAGTATATTACATACCGAGCGGGGAAGTAATCTATTACAGCCGAACGGCAAGGTAGCATACCGAGGTGCGCATCACCGAGGTGTGCTGCAGACGTGAGGCTGGAATGATTTTCCCCGAGGTTTGTATACTATTTTACTCACAATCTATCACATTAATAATCAAGTTCTGATAATAATTATTATTACTTGTATTAATTAGGCAACATAAAAGTTAGTTGATTTAACCATAGATTCGATCTGACAGTTGGGTCATAATTCACAATTTAATTTTTGACAATATTAACGAAAAATGTCGACTGCGAATTTGAATCCATACTACTAGAACTTCGAGTAGCTGCAGAACTAACATCCGAAGGCCTTATTCCTGTGAAAAGCAGAGGAAGGTATGTGAATACGGAGACTGTGCTCCTTGCCTATTTCGGTGAATTGAGTACCCAATCAGAATAAAGCCAGTACATAATGGTCAGGGTACTCGATGCTACGAACAGTATTAAATATAGGCAATCAGTATTTATGCAAAATTACGGGCATACTTGAAAAGGCAAAATGTGGGATGCAAAGCTAAAAAGTCAAGTGTTCTTTCCAAAGCAAACATCGATAAATTTCTAAACGATGCTCCGATAGAATATATCTCCCTCGAAAGGTAATATTTTAATTTCTTTAGTGCATATTAAAAATGTTAAAGTACATACTTCTTTCGGGTTGCTTTGATTATTGGCATTTCTGGAGCTTGCAGGTGTGATGAACTTCTGAAAGAAAATCCTAGAACGTCGGCATCATCATCGAATTTTGAAACTCATAACTTTAAGCAACAAGGTCTTGCTTCAACGGTCAATAGTAATCATAATTCGACTGTAACTATTGATATTTATAATTCCAAATAGTTTTTTCCTTTCATATTAAATGAATATCGAGTTAATTCTGATTTATTTCCATACTAGTAGGTAAAGTGACACAAGCTAGCCGGTAAAGTGACATTTGCTAGCCGGGAAAGTGACATTTGTTAGCCGGAAAAGTATGAAGTATGTAATGAAGCGCTTCCTGACTGTTTTGAAGGTTAAAAAACCATCGATTACCGATCGATTGTGAGTAAAATAGGTTTTTACCTCCGAAATTTTTTACTATAGACCGATTTACATGAAATTGTGGAATTAGGCTTATCTTACCCTTAACTTCAAAAGTGATACTGACCCGAACTCCGTTTTCACCCTGGGGATGGTTGCGACCCCTTTTCGGTGGTGGAATTTTTTTTTCAAGATAACCTCGGATATCGATAGAAGACTTAATTGTAAGCAAAAAATATTAATATATAAGTTTTTTCAGAAACCCAATACTTTTCAAGTTATTGGCAATTGAAAATTCGGAAATTTCAGTTTACTAATGTTTAGTTTACCAAGTAGAAAAAAAACGAAAAATATTTTGAAGGTAATTAAAAGAGCTACAACTTTTTTCATTACAATATGCAGTGAAAAACCTTTTATTTTGAAACGGTGAAGGGTCAAACGGCTCGAGAGAGACTGTGATTGCGCTCTTTAAACAATCATATCTCCGTCAATTTTCGTGTAACAGGAAAAAAAACACCAAAATTTTTGTCAAAAAAAACCTGCATTTTCGATTATTACACTTTTTTACGTATCTTCCATCATTTTTGAAATATAATGAAAAGAAGGTGATTATTTTTAAAAATTCGAATTTTTTTTTTCTTAAAATCGTGATTTTTTCGAAAAATATGTGTTCCAACGCAGCCAAACTGCTAGAATCCATCAAACTCTTCAAATTAAAGTTAATTCTAGACGGAATACAATTAATTTCAATTTTTGTGGAAAAAACCATTAGATGTTCCTTTTTTTTTCTTACAGCTCACTCATTTTACGTGCAAAAGACTTTTGACAGTGCTCATTTTAAAGCTTGTTTCAAGCACTATAAAAACCTTTTTCATTAGCATGCATAAAATTTATTCGCTCTCCGCATCGATTAAATTTCAGACAAAATAAAAAACTGCTTTGATCTTCGATATCTCGCTTGATATTGCACTTAGAACACTCTATGAACAACCAATTTGTTCATTTTTTTTACCTGCTACAATTTTGTTCATTATGATATTATCGTTAAAATAATATTTTTAGAGATATTTGCAAAAAACCGTTGAAAATCGTGGGAGAATTCCGAATTTTCAATTGCCAATAACTTGAATTATTGGGTTTCTGAAAAAACTTTATGCAACATTTTTTGCTTAAAATTAGGTTTTCTATCGATATAACAGGTTATTTTGAAAAAAAAATTTCCACCACTGAAAAGGGGTGGCAACCACCCCCAGGGTGAAAACGGAGTTCGGGTCAGTATCACTTTCGAAGTTAAGGGTAAGGTTAGTCTAACTTCAAAATTTCATGTAAATCGGTTCATAGTAAAAATTTTCTGAGCTGAAAAGCTTCAATGACTTCACTAATATACTATGATCTAGGTTGAGAAATTTTGAAGAATATGACATGGGAGACCATATTCTTATAGAGTTGCACAAATTGAGTCAAAATTTCATCCTCAAAAAAGTACTAGGAGCCATAAATCTCTAGAAGCAGATATCCATCGATGTTATTATAAAACATGTTCCACTGCTCACTATGAAAAGAAGAAGACTTATGATTCTTCAGACAGTAAAAATTTTAGAACAACTTGATTGACATATATTCCAGGAATAATAACTTCACAACTAAGCTTCTATATTAGTTAATTATCTATGGATTTAGAAGAACAAATGTAACATGAATTCCTAGGAGAATATATCTTATGAGCTAAGATAAAGTTGGGGAAAGAAAACCAAACCCGGGAAATAAGAAGAAGAATTGGAGCAGCGTGGGCAGCTTTTGGGTAATTAAAACATATACTCAAAAACACGGATATACCCATAAATCTGAAAAGGAAGGTTTACGAAACCTGTATACTACCTGTCAAAACATATGGGCTGGGACCATGGTTATCACCCAGAAAAGCGCAAAAACACTAGTAGCACCCAGTAGCACAAAGAGCGATGGAACGTGCAATGCTAGGCATTAGCCTGAGGAATAGGATAAGAAATGGAGAAATTAGAAAAAGAACAAAAATACTCGATTTTATGCAACGAGTAGCCCACCTCAAATGGCAATGGGCTGGTCACGTGGCTAGAGAAGATACAAGACGCTGGACATCAAGAATAGTCAGATGAAGACCGCGGCAAACAAAGAGAAGCGTAGGATGACCACCCACAAGATGGATAGACGATATTAGGAAAATAGCGGGTAGAAACTGGGTGCAAAAGGCGCAAAACAGAGGTACATGGAAGAAAATGGAAGAGGCTTACGTTCGGGAGTGGACGTAAAGAGGCTGAGGAGAGAGAGAGACAGAGAGAGAAGAAATTATTCCCGTTAATGCCCCATTTTTTGGCCTAAAGTAATAAGAAATTATGTAAATTTGACTGACTAAGAAAAGATTGCGGCGAATTTGAAAAACCATTGATATCAAAATTTCTACTTCATCTTGATATCATGCTGAATAGTAGAATGCTAGCCTCACCATACTATTTATATTGAACCTAAGACATGTCATTTATGATCGACAATCCATGTGACCTTTTATCGCACCGATGGATATATATATATATATATATATATATATATATATATATATATATATATATATATATATATATATATATATATATATATATATTACCGTATTTCCACAGCTCCTATAATCAATTCTAAGCAGTATGCGCTGTGATCTCAAGACCAAATTGAACTGAAGGATATTCATCTAAGTTGATGCATCATGTAAAAAACCATGAAAGGCAGCCAACCTATACAAGCTTCAACTGAGCAGTTTCTACTGAAATTGAGCATTCCTTTCATCACCTGCAGAATCAACTTCTATCTTTATGAATCAATTAAAATTAGATACTGTCAATTTTACAACAACAAAAAAATATTTTGCACCCCAAGAGTAACATAAATTGTTAACTGACATATAATCCAGACAACTATTCCCAACTATACTAAACTTTAGTTTATATATATATATATATATATATATATATATATATATATATATATATATATATATATATATATATATATATATATATATATATATATATATAAAGCAGTATATGTAAAGAATAATGAATTGAAAAAAAAATTATGAATGAGAAAAAAATAAGTACTTTGTTTTTTATCACTATTTTAATTCAATTATTTGCACCTGCAGTTTCGTAGTACAAGCGAATGCATTCGCTTGAAAATGTAGTAGTACTACGAAACTGTAGACGCAAATAATTGAATAAAAATAATGATAAAAAACAAAGTAGGTATATTGTTTGATATCATACATATTTGAAAATGTATTATCACACAGTAACGGACAAATCCATCCAAAATACCAAAAAAATTAGTTAGCATGTCAATATTAATAAACGTAGAATAGGCTCTTAAAATCGTTTCAAACTCTCCTATTTCTGTAGTTTTATATTGCGTTGTATAAGTTATAAATAATCGAAATTACACTAGTTTATGTTCATAAGCGGAACATGAAATTATTGCCCCCGACTTTTTTATATCAATCGTATATCCTCAGGTATTACGAACACGACAGCTAAATTCAAACAGCCAGTAACTAATGAACAACGGAAAAACGATCACGAAAATAACAACTTTTCGGTTCGGCTCTTTGAGTAAGTCATAAACATGAACAAGAGCCGAGGGAATTACGACCCGGGGAAAGGGAAGGCTTAAGGGAAGAAGACGGAGTTCTGCCTTTAATTAACATGATGCATTGAATGATGCTAATTGTAGTTTTCGGTCCTGATCCGTACCATCTCCGTGCCCGACAGGCCGGCGAAAGGTAAAAGGGGTAGGGGAGGACAAGGCCGCGTCAGGGAGGGGGAAGAAGAGCGGCACAGACTTATTAATTAACGTCACGACCGGGAATTTATTCGATTAGGTGCTTCGTTCCTGGACAAAGCGACGGGAATTTATGTCGAGTGATTCTGTGCCGTTAGATCGTTTCTTTTGTCACGGAATAGCCGAGAGGTGGGCGATTATTGTCCTTTGATGAAAACGATCGGAATAGGCTGATTCGTTGTTAATTGTCGCTCAACTGCAATTGAGACGTCGCTGATCTTTAAGACTGGTGCATCTGGATGAATAAATTACATCAGGATTTTACACATTGATAGTTACTCGAAATAATAACCAACGGGTATATAGATGCATAAAGCAGACGTCGATGCAGAAATTTCCAGCTATGCGTATAGATGAGTAATTTTTGAACAAAGAAATATTCACAAAAAACAATTACAAAGTGAGAAATGATTATTTCTCAGCCTTCTTGGCTGTATTTTTGTACAACTCAAAGTGCTCTAATTGAAAACTACAATAATTTTGATGTACCTGAAAAAGGCCTTCGATACTGTCGATCACTCCATTCTTTTAGATACACTAGAAGATATGGGTGTAAGAGGTATAGCAAACAATCTATTCAAAAGCTACTTAACAAACAGAACACAAAGAGTCATATTCAAACATTATGTTGTAACCACTCTCCCTTTTTATTATATGCCCGAGCTAGCTGAGAGATTGGTTATACATATATAGGTTCTAGTTAGTTTTCAGAAATAACAACAAGATATAAAATGAAGGTATTTACTTCTTTCTTATGATATACAAGAGACTCGTCTGTTTATTTCATTAATTTTCTATTGGCGTTTTATTAACTGTATTCTCGGTGGATTGTTCTCTTTTGATTCTTGTCCCCACGCTTGGCAATCTTCGTCCCTAGTTGCTTGGTAGTTCTACCTGTGGTTATATAGTAGCTTCAGTTAGATTTCCTTTATGGTTCCAGCCAAAGTAGTTTTTTAGTTCCAATCAAAATGCTTCCTAGCTCCAGCCAAGGTGACCAAAATAATTCGGGGCAAATCAACATACAATCTCAAACTTAAAATCTCCCAAGAATCTCTGTAGGGTATCGATGGCCAATTTAAATTAACATTTGGATTTATCTCAAGCAAATATGCTAAAAAAGACAGTATATGTTCCAACATTAAACTGAACATAAGCTATGACCACGTGAAATTTACCATCGTTAGCCTACAAAAATCTTGTGTCAAATTGAGAGAGTGAAATAAGCAAATAAATTAAAAATATTTTAAATTAAGAAATGTAAGATGATTATTTCAATATTGAAAGATTGCCAAAAGAGAGAGATGTTATACGTGCAAATTCGACGCTATCTAGATATTCTCGTCGTACGCAAGTCATTCCTAACTGGGCGAGTCTATTATATTCATAGGTGAAACAAAAGTAAGGTAGCGTTTTATAGCGTGAATCACGGTATTTCAATGTAGAATTCATTGGAGGCGGTTAAGCTGAGAATTTGCACGTTACAATGTGAGTAGAGATATTAACATTAAATGTGGCGTACCTCAAGGAACAGTATTAGGCCGGTGCTATTCATACTTTACTTGAATAACCTATTTCAACTGGAAACAACCGGTAAAATAATCAGTTTCGCCGACGACACTGTAATATATTACGTACAAGATGACTGGTACAATCTTATATTTTACATTGAAAATGATCTTAAAAAACTGAAACACTGATTCGACAGTAGATTGTTCTCAATAAACTCTGATAGAACCGTATACCTGCCCTTCAGTAGCTTTGAAACATCTCCTCCAAAATACAGTCTGAATATTCACGAAGATTTTTCAATTAAACCTGCAAAAAAAAATTTAATATTTGGGCATTTACATTGACAGTCATTTGCGATTAAACCATTATATGGAGTATCTAACTAAAAAACTTCGTAGTATCCTATTTAGATTCAAACAAGTTGCACCATTTTTGAGAGTTAAATATAAGAAAATATTATATCATGGGTTGGTTGAGTCACACCTAAACTATGGCATTTTTGGTTGAGGAGGAGTGTCCGGAAGTTACCTACATGCCCGCGAGATCTCTCAAAGGCGATTCCTCCGATTGATGCTCAACAAACCTTCTAGATATCCAAGCTCTCTACTCTATACTAAAGCACAGATATTGGATGTTAGACAGCTGTATATTGTTCAGATAAGATGTCAGCAATATAAGGATCAAAATGAACTTACTACTCAGAACCACAGATACACGACCAGATGGAAGAATAGATATTGTACACCAATAGCATCTAAAACAATAGGTCAAAAAAGATACTCCTATATGGCACCGAGATTATTCATTCATCTACCACAAAGAATAATCGATAAAACTTCTTTGAAGAGCTTTAAAACCCAACTCCCAAAATTTGTGAAAGAGACGGACAGAACAAGAATACTCAGAATGATAGAAGTTTGAATTATTGATAGTGAAGAGCAATAAAAATATTTTTTAAAAATCTTCATTGTTTGAACTCATTTTCGGCTGTATGTCTTCAGGTGAAATTATTTCATACTTTAACTAAGTTATAATATTGTTGTTCATTTACCTTCTCTCTTTCTTACATTGTGCTTCTGTTCTAACTTTGCAATTCTGCAGTGCATATTTTACAACTCACGTACTTTATCATATTTCAGTGTTATATACTATTGTTCTGTGTTTTTGAGCTATTGTGATGTTCAATGATATTATATTATGTTCATGTTTTTGTTTTGTTAAAATTGATTGTTTTCCACGCACACGCTGTGTCAACAGCTTCAGTGAATTCTGTTTATTCCATGGGCTTTTTTTATTCCATACATGAAACTCTGGTTAAAATTCACATCACCTGATATGGTGAGCATACCCCTGAGTATAGTTGCATGACTCCTGACTACCATTTCTGTTACTCACAATTTTTCCTACTCAAAAACTCAAAAACCGTTTGATATACGAAAGAAATTCGACCAATAATAATTTTGAATGGTACTTTTAAACAAAATGACGCCACTTTAGGTGGGTATAACTCGCAGCGGAACTGTAGGGCAACTTATGTGGAACCTACTTATGGCCAAGTTGCAAGTCTCTGGGTCTTGACAAAATGCATAGTATTTTTCTGAAAAGATTTACAAAAGAAGGATTTTCGAATCTAGAGTTGACCCAATGATATGCCGGTCAAGCGCATCAGTTTCCGCCCTTCTAAAGGCCAATCTAACGGCCAATGCCCATCTAACGATACCAAAAATATGGTAATAAGATGTCGTTAATGTGGTGCATTTTTTCCAAGACTGGAAAAGAATTGTACACAAACTGACGTTCTGGTGAGCACTTCTGCCCAATTGAATGAAAAACCTATTCTTGAAAATAACGGAGTTCAAAGGATTTCACGTAGATAAGCAGATCCAGGTTTCTCCGTATATCTCTTTTTTTTTCCTTACGAACTTGATGAAAATGATTATTTTCGCGGAGCCACTTCTCTCGTCACGCCTTGTTCTCTAGCATACTGCACCATAAGATCAAACTATATACTCCATATATTATTTAAGAGATAAGAAGAAGAACGAATACATAAGACAACATACACAGGTCAAGGATGTAATAGGGTAACCTAGATGAAATGGGACTTTGCGGGACATGTAGCAAGAAGAGACGACGAGAGATGGAACACAAAAATAATACAATTGGCTGGAAGGAAGATCAAGAGCTAGACCGAATACAAGATGGCACGGTGACATCGAGTGAATTGCAGCAGTCAAATGAATGAAAACAGCTAAAAACCGCGAGAGATGGAAGTCGTTAAGGGGGGGACCTATATTCAAGTATGGACGCAAGAAGTTTGAAAAAATATATATATAGACAGAGAGCTCAAGACGCATTTCTCATGAAGTGTTTGATTCAATTCATTTTTATGGCGTGTTCATTATATATAATAAAAAATTCTCACAAAAGGGCAGACAGTTTCTCCAGGGTTTAATAATAATTGAAAAATATTTCAATAAATTTTGTGTGAACAGAAAATAATAATATACCTACTACGGGTCGTAATGAGTGCAAAAGCGAGCGAGGATCGTCGATATGCCCCTGAGGCTTGAGTGGTCTCGAACCTACCGATTTTTCGGTATTTCTACCGATATAAGGAAGTCCGTACCGAAATTCAACGGTTTTTTCAGGATTTCAGAGAATACGTGGAAAAACTCCCGATTTCTTTACCGATTTTACAGTTCGAAGTTAGCAAGCCTTCTCATTTATATTTTACGATACCAGAAATCCCAAAAAGTCCTTCAATAGTATGGGAGTACACTTGTGTCTTATAACTCCATTTTTAGGGAATTCTCGAATAAAGTCAATATAAACAAGAATTCGAAATTTTATTTTTCATAAAATAAAACTTAGATTTATAATTTTTACTATATTCATTTAAATTTGACATATGTTTCGGCAAACATAGTGGCTTATCATTATTTGAATCAAACAATTTTTGAAATTTTTGAAAATACGACTTTCGGTTAGTTTCCCCTATGCTTATTCCTTCGAAAGTGTCTGGCATTTTGTTTCTTAATCATTCATCAACTGAGGTGACGTATAGTCATTATTATTATTTGAATCAAACATTTTTTTTTCTACGACCGTGCGTTTTAACCCACTTTCCCGCACGCATTTTAGTTTTGAAAGTGTCACTTTCCCGCACTAGTGCGGGAAAGTAAAATTATGCAAATTTTGACCTTATTAGAAAATTTTTTACTTCGGAGGTTATAAGTATTGTTACTACAGGTAAATAAATATTTACGAAATAGTTCATGTAACAGAAGCTGTGGAGTTAGGCAAATTTTAAAAAACAAACATCTACATAAAAATGACGGCGGTTGGAAAAATTTCACCAAATTTTGGTTGTTTCGTTCTGCAACGAAAACAATTCCAGGAAAAAATATCAACCCAACACCAGCCAACGTACCATTTCTGGGACGCGCCATTTTTGCCAGATTCCTTCAAAGCTATCACAGAAAACTAGAGTATTTGATAATGTCATTTAGGTCAAAGTATGTACTTCATATATTTATAATCAGATGTCTCACAGGAACAATAACAGAAATTAGACTGATTCAACAAGTCGGCACTTGCCTGGCGCGTTGGGGTTGTCATACGTTATAGTGATTTCAATATATTATTATAACCATTATCAGAAAAAATAGTGAAGTGGACTAAATAAAACAGCACAAACGGTGAGAATTCCATTGCGATAGTGACAATACTCCATCGTAAAATTGATACAAGAATACAATTCGCATATGGGCGGAGTAGATATGTTAGACAAGCAAGTGTCTCTTTACCGAACAAGAATACGTTCAGGGAAATGGTGGTGGACTTTATTCACCCAAGTGTTAGATATATCGTTGACAAATACTTGGAGACTTTACCAGATTGTAAATCACCAAGAAATTGCTACTCTGCTAGAAGTACGTAGGGAAAGAGACCACGCCCTCAAAAGTCCAAATTGATCGGGGGAAGAGCAAGTGTGGACATAAGGTATGGCCAAATGGGTCACTTAGTTGTTTCTATAAAGAAAAAAGGAGATAGGCATTTTGTGAAAAAAAACACCAGAATTTGTGGAGAGTGCAATGAACGACTACAATATATCTGCTTTCTACCATCCCATAAAAAATAATTTTTTTTACCAAAAAGTTTTTATAAAAATTTGTTCTGTATATAATTTATGTGAGTCTATTGAACACATTTTGTTATTGAAGTAGCTGAAAGTCCCTTTTGTCTTGTTTTTTCTAAATATATTATTTTATCCCTTTTTAGCCATCGTCCCAAAAATGGGACACTACTTTTCTGCGAATTGAAAATTATTTTTTCCAAAGTTTCAGTGTTCAGTCTTTCCTGAACACTCAACAACCAGTCTATCTTTGAGTTCTGGCTGGTATTGGGTTAATCAGCTCATTTGCTGTGATACGAACCTCTGGAGATGTAAATATGTATCGGGAAGGATATTTAGATGAAAATTAGAAATATCTACGTAAAATGGCGACGGTTGCAGAAATGATACTTTTGTTCAGCAATGAAATTAATCCCAGGTAACAAATTTTAGCTCATTTCATATAATTTCCAGCGAAAATTTATTTCACAATATACGACCGGTTTGACCACTACCTACATCATATGCAAGTAGGTACTGGAGTAAGTAGTTATCAATAAAAATCAAATCATGAAAAACATAGAAGTTGACCATGGTTAATTTAATATATTACATAAAGTGAACAAGAAAAATCCTTCAATAATTCAAAAAATATCAAACAACTTCTCAAGGGAGCAGGTTATTTGTATTCTACGACGATAATTCTACATTCACAATCCAACGGTGAATTATAGAAAAACTCAAGTCACCCCGACTCAAAATCACCATACAGCTATTTCGATCTCATTAGATCTCATCAGTGCAGCTTATTTTACTCGGGGTGAATTAACAAATTTCTGATTGTTCCCCAATACAAAGTGACCGAGGTACTATTTCGATAACAACCCAGAGCGCCCTCCACCATAGATATTGGAAACCAACAATTCACCGCTCAGATGTCAGTATGTATTCTCGCGACGGTAATCTGCATTTTCAATCTAAGCGGTGAATTGTTGCTTTCCAATATCTTTGGTGGAGGGCGCTCTGGGTTGTTATCCAGATAGTAGCTCGGTCACGATTTGTATTGGGGAACAACTAGAAATTTTTTAATTCACTCCTAGTTAAATAAGCTGAACTGATGAGATCTTATAAGATCGAAACAGCTGTTTGCAGATTTTCAGTCTGGGTGACTTGACGAATTCTATAATTCACTGTTGGATTGTGAATGTGAAATTCTCGTAGATAAATACATATAACCGGCTCCCTTGGAATGTTGTTTGACAATTTTTTAAATTATTGAAGAATTTTCCTTATTCACTTTATGTAGGTTATCAATGAAGTTATACTTATAATGTAAGTGCTGTTTAATAATAGTAAACGGTATAATTGAGTACGCCCTCATATATAATAACTTTACACTGAAAAAAATAATCCGTTGTGAATACCGAAAGATAACTATATTATACCAAGCGTTGTGGTCAAATAGGCGCCAATCACTACGTTTATTAAATATTACCACTACAAAATAGTATGATCCAAACAATAATGAATACTGAAGCTCAAAGCATCAAGTACTTTTCCTGTTTGGTTATTATTTACCACTACAAACAAGTAACTCCTACTTGTCGATTTGTTCTCATTTATCGGTGGCATGGAATACTACATAAAAGAATAAGGATATTACCTAGCATTTATATGACACTGTATACTACTACCTTTCTATTTTTGTCCATAAATCTATGGTTATTATTTATCTGCACTGATATACTATCAGAGATTTTTGCAGGTTCATATTAACTTCACTAAATGAGTATTTCATACGTACTATGTTGTTTTTCGGAGACTGAACCAATTTTAATTACGTAATAAAAGTAAGACAATGTTTACAGGCTGGTTTATTCAACTTTGGTAATCAAAAAATAGGGTGTTTGAAAATTAATTAATTCGATACTCTGTCCTGTCCCAAAGATTTAGAACTTCCCTCAAGGTTCATCATTGTACTTTAGTCAGTTGCTTTCTTCTTCAAGTTGTTCATCTACTATTTCTGAAAAATACAAAAGACTAAGGTTTCCACACAATTCTACACAAATAAGGTGTGACTTTTCAATGATATGCAGTTAGTTATAAATTCAATATGGAAAAATGTAAGTCATATGGGTATATACTTACATATATCTAGTTGATTAGGTTAATCAAATTAGAAAGAATTAGGAGATATACTATGTCAGACAAACATACGTGCGATTATGAATTCTGCCTTTAAGTAGGTACTGAATTGCCGTTAGTGCCATTCCAAATTCGCTATGAAACAGAGTATGACTTACCGTTGATTGCTGGTATTCAAATATCCAAATTCCATTGAATCAGTAAGCTTTCCATTCTAGGTATCTATTCGTAAACATTGAACTTCAACTTGGAATAAAATTAGTGCAAAATTAAAACAATGAGAATAGGCGCACAAATCACGAACGGCAATACGGAAAACAATAATGATAAAAATGGCGACACATCGGAAGCTGAAGCGTCGCGTGATTGTTACTTCGGAATCTTTCGGCTTTTTTACTACTCTTTGTAGTGGTTAATCTTGACTTCACAGGAAGTAATCTCATACGTGCTATCATTTGTAGTGGCAAATAGAAATATTAAATAAGCTATATTCACCCTGAACCTAATACCACTACAGGTAAGATATTTAATAATTACCTGTTATTGAACACCAACAATCTTTTTTGAAAAATAAAACGGATTCAACGTTTTCAAATCATTGCCGTGAAAACCACCACCCATTTCCACAAATAGATAATTTTCAAATCATGCACAAATTACCGAAAGGAACCAAACTTACTTACTTAGAATCATTAGAAATTTTTAAACTCAATCATAATGCAAAAGATATCTTGCTGAACGACCAGATTGACTTGATTTATTCTCCTATATTTAGTGTATTTAAACAATAATGACTTTTCTAAGAACATTGTATTGTATCAATTTGTGAAATTCACTCAATTAGCCCTTCTTGAAATATGTTCCTCTTGTCTATTTAGGTACCTTCAATAATCCTTTCCCACCCGTAAGCGCAAATCTATAATTATTCTGTACTCAGTTCTTAACTCAATCTGCCCGATGATGGTCTAGTGACCGAAATTGCAATCGCAGTGTTATATTTTTCAAAATATTTTGTGATAATAAACGTAGTAAATTCAAATTTAGTTTTGTTAATCAGAAAATCTTTTCTTTTTCTCAGTGTATCTCGATGTGATATTGAAAACTTGTGATGATTTATAAATTGTTGAATACATTCTTCATTGTACTGCAAGACAGATATGCAAAAGCATAATTAACACCGTAACCGCTCAAATTTGGTCCAATATTTTTAAAGTCCTTGTTTCTGTACTTACATTTTGGTAATTGAACAAGAGCTGCTCAAATAAAATCACGAAAATCTAGGGAATGTCGAACTATTGAAGTTAAATTGCCAAAACTGCGTAAGTTCAAAAATAATACTTCTAAAAATATTCTAATTAAACTTCATTTGAACATAAACGGAAAATGAAGATATATAAATAGGTAGTTACTATGAAGAAATATCACATTTGAAATGATGTCACTGAATACAACAATGAAATATATTTCCTTATTAGGATCGACATCTTAGACAAGTTCTAGTCTGAGAAAGTGCAGAAACAACTGAATAAACTAGATGGACAAACATTTCATGTTAATTATACAATAAAATTATCCTATAATATTAAATAACAAATAAGATAACTTTTTTTTGTATTCGGGACAAAGTGGAATACTCCGTTCGAAATATCCATTGTGCACAAAATTCATTAAGCCTCTGAATATAGGAATGAGGTTACTGATTAAACTAATAAAATATGCATATCCGGTTAATAATTTGCTAAGATAGTATTTTCTACTCTCATATTGGTAGTAATCCATTATGAAACTTACTTGGGGGAGATCCGGATATATAACCTCCCTAGGGAGGAAAGTGAATACTTACTTCCCAAGGGAAGTAACTTAAATAGAACGAAGTACGCCAAAATAGAATTCTCGGTGACTCTTTCGTCGCTTGACATATGATATCAAGTCTTGAAATCCTTGTTACACCGTACGTACCATTCCATTTCTGAGGTTATAGAACACGCAACTGTATCGGCATTCATATTGTTGATTGAAAAGAAAAATTGACAACGACAGAACATAAGTTTGAAAATCTCTCAGTTCTATCAACGAACTACATACAGGGCACTTCAGTTGGATTACTCAAATTATATAGTTTACAAAAATATTATTATTAGGTATATTGAGAAAACTAGAATGGAAAAATACTCGAGAGGCATTATTTTTGACCAGCGCCCTACTGTTTTCCCCCTAGCGCTAGCACTCCTCGACTGATAAGTATCACCTCCCTCCCTTGTAGTTATAATAACCATTATAATATTTAATGATGAGCGACATAATGTTTTTTAAATTACGAATAATGTACTCGTAGAATATCCAGTATGCATATACGATCGATAACTAGAACCAGCATGCGCCTGACTACAGTAAATAAGAAGGATAAACAAAATTTAACAATTAAATAATAATAATAATAATAATAATAATTTATTTTCCTTTCTGACATAATAACATTTGTATAGGAATTTTCGAATGAACAAGAAAATATCACATTTTCCTTAAAAAATCTTCTACAGAGTATAAACATTTAAAAAAAAAGGGTTTATTGTCTAACAAGAGTAATCCCAATTATAAGACAGACATAGTATGGTTTACAGTTATGAATGAGTATAAGTATAACAACAGAACAATAAAACAATATATAATACACAGTGATCCATACAAATAACAATGAAATAATATATATTGTAGAATTCTAATTGACTTGGCAGTACAGAGAGGTTGAACACAATGCATATATATCACCCCTACAGCAGGAGAAGTTGCAATTAGATTGTAGTTAGACTTGCATATCAATTAACTTGTTACGAATTATATACTTGAAGCATCTAAATGGAACAACAAAAATATCACATTCTGAATAGAAACTATTATAAGTTTTACAAATGTTGTAAACTGGGGATTTTATTAAAACATTGATTCTTGGCAGAGGCAAATAGAAGCACATTTCGTTTCTACTACTTAGTCTCAGAACGTGAAAATCTAATTGAGATAACAAATCTGGACAGTCTATCAGATTATGAATCAATTTATAAACAAAGATACAAGCATAATATGTTCTTCTGTTTTCCAAAGATAAGAGGGAAAATCTATTAAGCAACACTCTATTATCAATTCCTTGGGATGGGTATACTCCATCCAGTTTGTATGCCATGTATTTCATAAAAACTCTTTGACAAGATTCTAGTTGTTGAATATGCATATTGTATATAGGCGACCAGATTAGGGAGCCATATTCCAAACGGGACCGAACAAAAGCATTAAAAAGTGTTATAAAGCATTCTTGATTTTGAAAGTCTTTACACGTCCTGAAAATAAGTCCAAGCATTCGTTTTGAAGTTTTGAATTTGATTAATTTGTGACGTGAAGCTGAGTTTCTGATCGAAAATGATGCCCAAATCTTTAGTTTCTGTACCTTGTTCCAATATGATGTCATTTATTGCATTAATATTTTATATTGTTGTGTTTGAGGGTGTATTTTATAAATTTACATTTTTGAATGTTCAGCGAAAGCTTGTTTAGTATGCACCACTCATGTATAGAATTAATTTCTTTCTGTAGAATAAGACAGTCCTCTGCTGCCTGAATAGGTCTGAAAATCTTCAACTTGTCAGCAAAGAGTAGTATGTTACTAGAAATATTTGAATTGATATCATTTATAAACAGAGAGAACAAAAGAGGAGCCAGATTACTTCCTTGAGGAGCGCCACTAGTTGGCGTAAATTCGAGTGATTTATGTCCTTTGTATTCAACAAATAGCGTACGATTCCGAAGATAAGACCGCAATAAGCGCAACAGTGGACCACCGAAACCAACATAACTCAGTTCATCTAATAGAACTTAATGGTTCAATTTATCGAAGGCCTTCGAGAAGTCCGTATAAACTGTATCAATCTGCAGCTGATTATCTAAAGCAGTGCTGACAGTTTGTGTGAAGCACATGAGATTCGTTATTGTTGACCGTTTGTTGATAAAACCAAGTTGACATAGAGTTAGACTATTTCTCACCTTAGGAAGAATGTTGTTATACAGGCACATCTCAAAGACCTTTGCAAAGTTGGACAGAATTGTTATCGGCCGATAGTTTAGAATGTTATTTGTAGCCAATTTATCAGCCAATATATTTTTCAACTTAGCCCTAAATACTTTTAGACTAGGGGACTCAATGACAGACTTTGGCAGTTTGTTGAAAAATTGTAGCCCCAAAGAGTCAGGTGACTTACATCCTACCCTATACTTATTGTAAGGAACATACAAATCATTTTGCTGACGTGTATTAACCTCATGTTTTTTTTTTCACTAAATTAAAAATACTCTTATTAGTACAAACATATATACATATTTCAAAACAAATAAGCTTGGAAGAGTTAATATTCCAAGTTTTCGAAAAAGACTCTTACAGGAATATGAAATGGAAACACGAACATAGTTTTATTCAAAATTGAAGTTTTTCTTTGATAAATTGATCCAAAAAAAATCCAAAAGTTCCGCAAACTTGACAGATACTTCGGAAAAATATACCGAACAGTTGTATAAATTTGCAACCTTTTACGTAGACCGGAACATATTTATTTATAATTTTTTTAATTCGTGGTCAATTTTTCTGGCAAGATGATCTAGAAATAATTACAAAAGTTTTGAAACTTGGTTGCAAATTCAGAAAACATCTATTCTGATGCATTTGCAATTTGCAACCTTGTACGAGGTCCGGAACTTTATACAATTTGCAAAAATATGTATTTTGAATTTTTATATATTTGCAAATTGCAAAAAGTTCCAGACCGCGTACAAAGTTGCAAATTTGCAAATGCATCAGAATAGAAGTTTTCTAAATTTGCAACCAAGTTTCAAACTTTTTGTAATTATTTCGAGACCACCTTGCTCGAAAAAATTACTAAGAATTAAAAGGTTGCAAATTCATACAACTGTTCGGTATATTTTTCCGAAGTATCTATTAAGTTTGCAGAACTTTCGGAATTTTTTTTTATTAGTATATCAAAAAAAAACGTTAATTTTTAATAAAAAAATCTTCCGTACCCGCAAATTGGTTGCAAATTTGATATGTGATATGAAATAATATATTTAAGGGGATAACCCCATTGCGCCTATTCTACCTGGTCTGATCCGGGTCTCAAAAGGGTCGGGACTTTATGATAACCCAGTTGCGCCGATGGTAAAAATAAGCCTAATCTATAGACTCAGCAGGTTATGTCCCTGCTCATTATCGGACCACCCCCTACCCTAACAAATACCATAAAATCAGAATTATTTACAAAAATTGTTCATTATTGATGTAAATCTTGAAACGTTCAAAGAGGGAGAAAATTTTCTACTAGCGAATGATTTTGAATCAAACATTGTAATTTTTTCTTGTGTTACTAATTATTAAAGTTTCTAGTTCAGTGTAAAACAATATTATGTAGATGGCACTTTTAAATATGCCCCAAAATTCTTTTTACAATTGTTTACTATACACCGTATGCAAAACGGCCACTATGTTCCTCTTGTTTTTTGTTTATTGCCAAATAAGTCGCACAAGTCATATTTGAAATGTTTTGAAATCGTAAGCCAAGAATGCGTAAAACTAGGATATCTATTTGAACCTGCTGAAGTTGCATCGGATTCTGAAAACTCATTTATCCATAAGATTAATGTGGTCAGAAACAAAAATTATAGGATGCAGATTTCATCTAAGTCAAGCTTGGATTAGAAAAATCCTAAGTTTAGGGTTGATGTCCGAATACAAGAAAAATGATTCACTTATTGGAAGTATTTTACATTGGACACTTGGCTTGACATTTTTAGAGCGTTGACAATGACGCAATATTGAGAAATTATTTTGATTATCTTGTTGATAATTATATAGACGAGGATTCTGAATTTCCTCCTAAAATTTGGGCTTGTGCTGAAGCTAGTAGTTACAGAACAACAAATTGCTGTGAATCCTTTCATTATGATTCAACTAAAAGTTTTTATGCACCTCATCCGGATATTTTTAAATTGGTTCAAATATTGAAGGAATTTCAAACTAAAACTTACATTAAGATTAATAGTATTCATTTACCAATTAAAATTACAAATGAATATAATATAAAGACAGAATTGGCCGAAAAATTAAATTTATTTAAACAAGGACAAATTGAAAGGTTCGATTTTGTAAAAATTGCGTCTTATCATTATAATGAAATTTGTATATAAATAAATGTCTTGTACACTTTGTCAATGATTATTTAAAGTATTTTAGTTCAAAAGTAAAACCGGCATTCCCAAAACCCTATTTCCTATCGAGCACCCTTCCCATCCTCTTAATTAGCGCTATAATCTCTAATAGGTCTCCCGTAGAGACAATCGGCGCAAGTGGGTCATGGTGATTTTAGGGGCTGGTCGGTTTCGGGCGCAATTGGGTTATACGATTTCTTGTACCTACCTGTTTAAAATTGGCGCAACTGGGCTATGCCCATATTTAATACCAGTTCAAGTTTGCAGAACTTCTGGAATTTTTTTCACGAGCATAAGGCAAAACTCAATATTATTGCAATTTAAACAATGTTCCGGTCTTATGAGAAGGTTGCAAACTGAAATTTGTTCCTTTCTCTATGTAGCATTCACTTGACCAGTTCAAACACTTTTGGAATATTGTTAAATTTTCGATTTTCAATGTCTAAACTGACTGGCCTTATATATGAAACTCGTTTCGTAAGGCGTAAACTCCAATAAATAACAAATTGTGTAGAAAGGGTGAATACGAAGATGGTTACAAATAACTGGTAAGAGAGAAAAAAAAATCTGAAGTACCGAAACGTGCGTCATACGTAGCTTTTTTTTTTGGACTGGGGCGTTGTGGCTCGGTTAGCCTTCCGGGAAATGCGACCATGTAGGTATTTTGTTCTCTACCCTACCCATTCATTGAAACCCAAGGAGGTCGTCAATGGTGTTGATAAACCCGACAACATCCTTGGGGGCCTTGGCCATTACCTCATGGGTATCCAGAACAGGTTTCCCCATATGGGTGGTTCTTAGTCCCGCCAACTCTGGACACTTGCATACCATGTGTTCAGCTGTTTCTGCTTCTGATCCACAGAGCCTACAAATATCATCTGCTGACTTTCCCATACGGTACAAATGGTACTTGTACCGACAGTGCCCTGTCAGCAGTCCAACCATCACCCGAAGCTCAGCTCGTGACAGCCTCAGGAGCTTTCTGGCATAGGTCTGTGAAATCTTTACGAACTTCTTTGACTGCGGGAGTCCAGGAGTGTTTCTCCAGAGGGTTACTCTATTATCCAACTCCCATTGTTGAACCGCTGCCTTATATTGGTCTTTTCCAAGACCACAGAAAGGCTGAGGTCCAGCAGGTGTTAACCTTGATGCACTTTTTGCAAGTTCATCGGCTTTTTCATTTCCTTTAACACCACAGTGCCCTGGCACCCACAGTAGAGTCACTTTATTGCCTCTGGCCAGTTGCTTTATGGTATTACGGCACTCCCATGTCAGTAGAGATCCCTGGCTTTGTGATTCCAGGGACCTCAGCGTGGCCTGGCTGTCCGTGGTGATTTAGATATGCGCCCCTTTGAGGTTCATTTTTAGGCACTCCTGAGCGCATACGTAAACAGCCATTATTTCGGTCTGTAGAATAGAGGGTTCACTTCCCAGGGATTTAGAGATCCTCAGTTTAGGTCCATATACCCCAATGCCAGTGCCTCTCTCTGTTTTCGATCCATCGGTAAACCATATGGAAGACTTTTTGTCCAAACGATTAACAAAACTTATTGCACTAGGACGGTCAGCTATGACCGTTTCAAAGGGCATTTCGAAATCGAAGATAGTTGGCATAACATCCGTTGGTTTTGCCAGGAGTTTTGAATCCAGTTGATTCAGTATCCTCATATGTCCAACCCAGTTTCCAGGTAGGAGCTTCCCTTTAAGGGATATTCTCATTGCTTCCAGCAGGCTGTATTTCCTCACATGTACATGTAAGGGAGGCAGATCAAGTATGACCTCAAGCGCTGCTGTGGGAGCTGTACGCATAGCTCCCATAACACCAATGCAGGCCAGCCTTTGCAGTTTTTGCAGCCGGTTGCGTGTGGTGACCTCTTCGGTTTTTGTCCACCATGCTAAAGACGCATAGGTGACAATCGGGCGTACTACCGCAGTGTATAACCACAGTACCATTTTCGGTTTCATGCCCCAGGTCTTTCCAAAGAGTCTTTTGCAGGCCCACATAGCCGCTGTGGCTCTGGAAAGAGTCCTATCTATATGTTTCCTCCAGTTGAGTTTACTGTCCAGGATAACACCTAGATATTTGCATTCACTAGAGAAGTTTAGAGTCTGGCCATTTAGTACCGGAGCTCTCAGGCGGAGGTTCCTTCTTCTAGTGAAAGGAATTAGTGTTGTCTTCGAGGGATTTACAGTAAGCCCCTCTTCCTCGCACCACTTTTCGATAATACTGAGGGCAAGTTGCATTCGGCTACTTATACGTAGCTT
Organism: Cynegetis impunctata; assembly: GCA_030704885.1. NCBI lineage: Eukaryota > Metazoa > Arthropoda > Insecta > Coleoptera > Coccinellidae > Cynegetis > Cynegetis impunctata. The sequence goes on along the minus strand of JARQZK010002954.1, from coordinate 44,405 downwards.
ATCTTATTAACGTGTAAATTGTGTCTATTAGCCGTGGTATCAATTAGACCTGTGTCGATCTCTCAGTCTTTTGGGTCGCGAACTCGATCGATCGCGTCTTGATCGAGATCGAATTCAGTTTAAGATCGAATCAGTGACATGCTGATATATGTACCTACTGTCGATCTCTCTGTCTTTTGGGTCGCGAACTCGATCGCGTCGTGATCGAGATCGAATTCAGTTTGAGATCGAATGAGTGACATATATATGTATGAACGCGACACGTGATTTTATATTCAGGTTTTGCTTGCGTGTTTTAGTGAACTTAGTTGATATTATCGTCGTCTCCTCTATCCACATTTATATAGATTAATGAAGCGTCTATCTATAATAAAAGAAGCCCTTTACAACCGAAAAGAGCCTCTCAAATTTTATTTCTTAATCACAATTTGGAGTAAATTATCATTTTTGATATTGAAAATTATTAGTTATTTACTTTTTTAACATTTTTATGTTGTTTTCACTAATGTAGGTTATCTTATTAATATATATTCTACCCGGTTCAACGGTTCAGCGTTCGTCATTCGTTACAAAGGAACTGCGTCCTGTGACCCAAACGATCGAAATGATCGAATTTTTTTAACCTGATCACCATACATACGAATGGGTCATGATCGACCCGGGTCTCGACAAATGATCGATCGACACAGGTCTAGTATCAATATGTTTATTAATTTGCATCATGTATTAGCCAAATTCGAATTTATATGGAATAGTCCTTGCGCTGGAACGAAAACATCATCGTTAAATGTGACCAATAAGCACCTGACTAAACGAGAACGATAAACATATTCTATTAATAAATTGATGAAATTAACAAACAATATTTCATGACGATCGACATTTTGTTTCTGGGATTAAGACCAATGTGGAATATTCGGTGCGATGGATCGAATACAGATCGGAATCGAAGTCCCCCAACCGACGGCGCGAAGATGAATTATTTCGGTCATGAACGTTGCGGCAATTAAATCAAAAACGAGGCCGGTCGAAAATCCGGGGTTTTCTCGGGGATTCCGAATGGCGGGCACGTAGGCACTGAATTGCAGCGTCCGGGTGGCCCAGGGCGCGTTATTCCGCTCGACTGGCAAGCCGTGCGACCTGGCTACCTCATACGTAAACACCGGAGCTGATTGCTCGTTAACTGCTATTCCTCGGGGCTTCCCGCGCGAATTTTCATCTTTTATTTGTGGCCTGGCCCTTTTCTCTCACTTAATCGATTAAATGGTTGGTATGATGGGCTGAATTGGAATTAGTGTCGGTACAGATGTGACGCTAAAATATTTACCAAGCGCCTCTTTCATGAAATTATTGCCAAATATATAATTGCCGATGAATGTACTGCAGTCACATTTTCAGGAAAATTGTATTGTACATAATTTACATCGTCGTCAGAATTCTATTGTTTATTCGATTTAATAAACTATTTAGTCACCAGAGAAATATTCGACTTTGAGAACATCACAGAAAAAATATATGTGTTTTCACGTTCATTTACAATAGATACTGCGAATATTATTTTCACGCTTAAGTTTGGTTCTACATCCTTGATAAAATATGATAATATACTAATATCTGAAATTAACACATACATGAATACATTGAATAATTCAATCATTATATTCAAGTTACCTATCATAATAATATATCCCAAAGCGTCAAAATTGTATTCTGAAAAAAACTATATATATATATATATATATATATATATATATATATATATATATATATATATATATATATATATATATATATATATATATATATATATATATATATATATATATCATCATCATCTAGCAGCCCTTTGAGTCCATTGTTGGACGTAGACCTCCCCCATTCTATTCCATTCGTTTCTGTTCTCTGCTGTCTAAATGCAGTTGTTCGTCTTTCGTTTGATGTCGTCAGTCCAACGTGTAGGCGGTCTCCCAACACTCCGTTTCTCTGCTCGCGGTCTCCACTCAAGCAATCGTTTTGTCCATTGGTCGTTCCGCATACGTGCGATATGATCCGCCCAGTTCCATTTGAGTTTTGCTACTACGCTGATGACATCATTTACGCTAGTTCTTCTGCGTAGGTCTTCATTTCGTATGTGATCCCTAAGTGTTCCACCAAGCATCGACCTCTCCATCTTTTTCTGTGTTATTTCAAGCTTCTTGGCAGTTGCATTTGTTAATGTTAAGGTTTCGGAGCCATATGTTATAACCGGAAGCACGCATTGATTAAAAGATTTTCTTTGCAGGTAGACGGGAATATCACTCTTGTAAATGTCTCTCGGTTTTCCATAGGCTGCCCATGCGAGAGTAAGTCTTCTGTTTAGCTCGGCTGTTTGATTATCTCTCGAGATACGAACTTCATGATCCAGATATAAATAGCTTTCAAACCTCTCAACTTCTTTACCATCAATATTGATGTTGAAATTGGGAACAAGATTAGTCATAAATTTTGATTTTGTCATGTTGATATTTGGACCAACTCTCCCACACGCCTCTATTGAGTCTTGCATCACAGTATTATCTCTCCAAGACTATCCGAAATTAGGACTATATCGTCGGCGGAGCGTAAATGATTTAAGTATATGCCATCAATGTTTATGCTTTTTTGGTCCCAATTCAGCTGTTTAAATGCACTCTCCAGGACTGTGATGAACAGTTTGGGGGACATCGTATCGCCTTATCTTACCCCACGCTCAATGTGTATGCGGTTAGTATTTTCATACACTTTAACCGTCATTGTAGCAATTGTGTAGATGTTATGAATAAGTTTGGCGTATCGATAATCAACTCTGCATTCTTGAAGTGCTTGCAAGACTGCTGTCAATTCAATTGAATCAAAAGCCTTGTGGAAATCAACGAATGCCAAGACTAGCGGCCTGTTATACTCTGTGGTCTTTTCGATGAGTGTTTTGATCCTTTGGAGATGGTCCGTTTGTTCTAAATCCGCGGCGAAAACCCGCCTCTTCCACTGGTCGATAGAGGTCAATTTTATTTTCTAGTCGGGTGGTTAAAATTCTTATTATATTCATATTTCATTGAATTTTTTCGCTGCTGTGGCCATCTTCAATTCACTAATTATTACGTGCTATTCAGTACTATCAGCTGTTAGGTCTGATAACAAATGGCAAGGGAAACCACAGATACCCTCACCCATATAAAGTACAAAATAGTTTTCCAATTATTTGATTTATGAAGGAATTTGGAATTTATTCAATCGAAGTCAAAAGGGGAAAAGTACCCTTATTTCATTACATTTTTTTGCGACTAGGGTCGAATCTAGTTACTAGTTAGGTATGTGGTATTCACTCCCAAAATTTGAAGGAGATATTAAAAGCACATATATATCAAAATTCCAACCTCAATCCAACAAACATTTTGATAATAGAAAAAAATTTTAAATACAGAGAAATTTTAGAAATGGCATATTCGAAATAATTGAACGAAGGTTATACAGGATAGAACTAAAATATTAAGTACAATATACACAAATTTAAACCTTGTAACCATGTATGTATCAAAATACAACAACTGACGAAACAAACATCTCAAAAAACCCACTCAGCTAACCACATCTGTCTCTAGTAAACCATCTGCAGAACATCCAGCCAACCTTCAATCACATCCACATTCATTTATTCTAGAATAGGTGAAATTTAGAACATACCCGACATTACGTAAAATATGTTTTTTCGAAAAAAAATCCTTGAATCAAACAATTGAGAACCAATTTTGTAAATTATGTGAGAAAAGGTTTATTCGGTTTTCCGTACCTACTAATATTGATAGATCTGTCAGCTGATATTCGACAGAATAGCACGTAATTAGTAACTGAAGATAGTCACAGCCGCAAAAAATGCAAACGATTAATTCTACGTAATATAATTTGGTAAAATGTTGTCAAAGTTTAGTCGCTACTAATACATGGAAATAAGTAGTGATGCCACCTAGACGAGAGATTCTCGTCTCTCGTCTCGTCTCGTCTCGACGAGAGAGATATTTTCTCTCGAAAAAAATTTCGAGACCAGACGAGAGAAAGCCCCTCTCTCGTCGAGAATTTATCGTTTCTCTCGAGCAAACATTTTTCACAATTTTACAAATTAAACAGTTAAGCCGTCATTTATGTCATGTTTCCTATAGTTTTTATCAAAGTATGCAAAAATCGTGAAAAATATTTAGATAGGTATATCTATCGTAATATCCTTTGAAAATAATCAGTGTAAATTGTACTTAGTTTTTACGTTATCCATTTTAAATTAATAGCGGGTAGTTATTAGTAGTATATAATAATAATATATACAGGGTGTGAGTAAGTTTGCACTATTGCTATCTTCGAATGGCAAACTAACAGCCGTATTCACCATCAGCTGCTTTTTATCAGGCCGCTAAATGCGCAAAGGCGACTACACATATAGCTGTCTACTTGACAAGTATGCTTTTTCAAGCCTTTTGTACAATATTATAAATGAAGGTGTGTATGGTAAAACTCGCAAAGACTTCTGCTGTATTTTACCATACACACATTCATGTATAATTATACAAAATTCTTGTGTCAGCATACCTGTCAAGTAGACAGCTAGGTGCGTAGCCGCCTTTACGCACTCAACAGAGCCTATTAAAAAGTTAGCGGCAGATGGTGAATACGGCTGTGAAACTTATAGCTTTTTTCTGCTGACTGGTAAAACAGAAAAATGATTAAACTTTGCATTTTTGAGTAAATAAATAAAACATACCGTATATTATTATACATTTGGATTTTACGTAAATTTCAAGACATAAAGGTCTACATAACTTGTTTCGGTTAAATAGTTTTTGAGATATTTACCTCCGCTCGGAGCACTCGGAGCACTCGGAGCGCGCACTGTTTTCGCTTTTCCGTTATTATTGCAGCTCCAAAAACATTCTAGTGTGTTTGGTTTGGCACAGTTTAATAAGTCCGATCGAACTTTATATACTCCGAGGTCCAAAAATACCAGAAAAACGAAAATAGTGCGCTCTCCGAGTGCTCCGAGCCTCAACCCGAACTCGCCCTAAGACTGAGGAAAACTCGCACCCGCATACAAGGAAGAAAAATGGCAATTTTTCTCCCTCCTCCGTAAGGGAAGAAAGGTCTCCCTTTACCTAAATACACATTTTTCGTTTTTATTATAAAATTTACTTTTCCTCCCTCTAGTGTCCAGGCATAAGATAATATGAGTTATTTATTACCTCCAATTAATTATTATATTTATGTATGTTTACTTGCCTTAGATGTTATAGTTTGCCAGGATTTTTGAATATTGTTGTGAAGTACAAGGATAAATCGGAATAAAACTAAATTTTATCGTATAGAATTTTTTTTTGATGTTGGAAAATTATATACATTCCTCAGGAGAAAAGTTCATTTCAGTATCGTACCCATAAAAAAGGTTTGGAGGGAGCAAGCCCTAATAAAATACATAGGGATTCAATATATATTTTTTAAGGGTCGAGACGAGACGAGAGAGAAGTTCTCTCGAGTGAGAGAACCGGACTCTCTTCGAGGCGAGAGTCGCATTTTCTCTCGTCTAACGAGACGAGCCGAGAGAGAGCCTTCTCTCGTCTCGTATCGTCGAGAGGCATTACTAGAAATAAGTAGCTACATGAGATTCATGTCAATTGAAAATCCAAACTATAGTAATTTTGGGAATCACACCTGCATTAATTATTGATATGTGGTCACCAATATATACCTAGAAAGCGAAATATCTTTATTGTCATACAAAATTACAAAATTTTGTAGACAAAGCACATAAAAAGAATTGAAAATAAAGTTTAACAATGATAACTAATCAAACAAAACACATTTTCAATAGTTGAACAAAACAAGAATCTATTAAAATAGAAGAACAAAACACAAAAACATTTCTGAGTCAATTATGTGAAACATATGTTGAGAATCAACATATAAATGGGTAACATTCGATAGACGTTTCAGAAATTTCTCATTATAATGATAATTGTGCCAGTGTCTTAAAACCAACTTAATATTGGTAAGAAACGGAATCGCGTTTCTCCATTTACAAAGTTCCAATTGTTAAACACTCAGTCATAATTCCACAAAGTTTTGTTCAGTTAACGCACCAATTTTCCATCGCAAATAATACAGAACGACATAATTCCGTAAGCGTCAACTTGCGGCTTTTTCAGTCCCGCGGTCCGTTTTCGTCCTCTGTCTTCGTGCTTCCTACCCAGCTGGCAATTAATAAACCGTGCCAGCCACGTTCTAATCAGATCCCGAACTGGAACCAGCCTGGGCCTGTTTGGTTTATGGTCACCCGCTTGTTTTGCCTTCGCCGAGTTCGGAGTTGTTCGCATGGAATAATTTCCTATGATATTGTTCAACTTTGTTATATTCAACTTCGGAAATTTCAACTCGCGCGACGCGCTTCATTTAAGTTTGTAACGGCCAAGATGAATATCTATTTTCCAATGGTAATAAATGTTTAATTATAAGTAAAATGATAATATGTAAGTAAGATATAAATACATTTCCAAGTTTTCAGGGCACTTACTGCGAGTACTCCAAATGTATCAAAATAGAGGGATCCTAATTCTTTTTATGAAACAAATTTCCTTATCGCGTGTTACACTCCATGCACTAGGGAAATGGAGGCTAGGCCTAAAATGATAAATGTAATGAAGCGTAACAAAGGCGATACTTTAAAAGTAGACCGAATGTTCAAATCAAATCAAATCAAAATATGCTCTATTGTCTTAAAATTATACACTTTATTGACAAAGAGAAAAATATAGGAACTAAAACATAAAAATTAACACACTTCAATCAAAAAATATACCTACAAAACAAACAATGTAATACTTAGAAATAAAAACACATCACACCACATTTCCATACAAAATATATATAAAAACTTTACCATAGAACGGAGAGCGTCAAATCCTCCTCAATTGTCTGTGTTATTCAGTCCTCTATAGAGTAATAAGGTCTATCAAGAAAATAAGATTATGTTCGTTCCCGAAAATTGGCCAAGGAAGTTATAGATTTTGAATCCTGTGGAAGGTGATTATAAATTTTCTTAGCACTGTAAATGAAGGACTTTTTCGTTAATACAGAGGAAGGAATAGGGAGGTGAACATGATGTCTCGAAGACCTGTTGGAATACCCGTGCTGTGACACCAAGGGTACGGCATGAAAATATTTACGAATCAAGCACATAGATTCAAGTAAAAATAAAGAAGGAAGCGTTAAAATTCCAAGTGAGGTTTGCAATGAGCTCTATTTTCCATTACAAACATGTAACGAAATGCTCTCTTCTGCAATTCAAGTTTCAGAGAAGGACAAATTCAATGAGCCATGTAGTATTTCTTCTTTCAAGTGAAGGTACATTTAACATTGTAGGTGGCATTGGTTATTTATCATAGAACGTTTGAAAATATCTAAAGTCGAAAATTGCTTTTAATTTTTACAAATGATTTACTATCTATTCGTAAAACGATAATCAAGGATCGGAATGAATAATGTATATATATATATATATATATATATATATATATATATATATATATATATATATATATGTATATATATATATATATATATATATATATATATATATATATATATATTATATATATATATATATATATATATATATATATATATATATATATATATATATATATATATATATATATACAGGGTTATTCACGTTATTCGACACGAAGAGTGATGGCTAAAGTATTTGATTTTATAGAAGTTTTTTCTCTTCAATGGATAGGGACCTATTAAAACTACATCTTAAAAATATTTTCATGTTGCACAGGGTGTCCGAAAAACATGAAAAGTATCAAAGTTGGTATTTTTCAAATAGAATACCCTGTATATTATTTCATTTTTGGATTTTACAGTGAAAACAAATGCCATTTTCACTAAGGTTCTATTCACCTAAACCATATGGTTTTCGAAATATCTCGTATTTTATAAAAATGTAGTAAAGTTTTAACGCTTAAACTCTCAACTGGTGTTTTCTTGTTTCCAACCAAATTAATGATAAGGCCTACTAACTGCATCAAACTTTATGTCGCACTTGTGAAATATTGATTAACTTAGACTTGGTGTGTAAAAATAAATGTATTTAGGTATTCGATAGACAATTAAATTTTACATCTGTTGGTGACATAAAATACGGGGTGTCCCATTTAAGTTAAACAAGTTAGTGCCGTTTAGAGATTGCAATTATTTTACCTTTATTTTTACACACTAATTCTAAGTTAGTGCGACATAAAGTTTGAGAATATGTTTCGCCATATATTTTATCAATGCTCACATTGACCTAGGCATACATCGTTGAGCTCATATTAGCAAATATACTGACATCATGCCATTTTGAACAGGACGTAGAAGAGGACCCGAAACTAAGTGGGTGAAAGAAGTAGAGGAGCATTTAAGAGCGACAGGTGTCGCCGGATGGAACGAAAAAGCTAAGGACAAGACTCTATGGAAAAAAATAAGCGAGAAATCATAGGAATGATGGGGATTGATTCACCCCAGAAAGCGGATCTAGAACGCATTAATGCCATTCTTTATTTATGCTATTTTAAAAACTATATTGCGGCAATCTATTAACAATACAATATTGTCATATATAACATGAAATGATTCCAAGGATTCTGAAGAAAAATTCTATAATGGAATAATATTTCTATGCTAGTTTTCTTATTGTTTCCACTTCCGAAGTTCATTTCATGTTTTAAGTCGTATTTTCCAGAAAAATAATAGAATATGGTATCGAACGTTAACTGTGAGGTAAGGAAGTATATATCCATTTTAGACTTCTCAAACCACTTTTTTCGAATATTTTTTATATCAAATATAAATGTATAGATAAATACATTTATGGTTATATAAATATATATATATATATATATATATATATATATATATATATATATATATATATATATATATATATATATATATATATATATATATATATATATATATATAACTTTTCAATAATTATTTGCAATAACAGGCTTGGTGAATCTTTGAAATTTTATTAAAAAGTTTACGTTTCACCACGACATTCGTGGAAAAAGTTTTGAAAAACGCCACGAATCTCGTGGCGAAACGTGAACTTTTTAACAAAATCGAGTTTTTTTGAGATTTATCAAGCCTGTTATTGCTAATAATTATCAAAAAGTTAAAAATAGTTCACAGGCAACAATAATTCAAATATATATATATATATATTTATATATATGTATATATATATAAAAATATATATATAATATATATATATATATATATATATATATATATATATATATATATATATATATATATATATATATATATATATATATATATATATATATATATATATATATATATATATATATATATATATATATATATATATATATATATATATATATATATATATATATATATATATATATATATATATATATATGTATATATATATATATATATATATATATATATATATATATATATATATATATATATATATATTTATTTTTATATATATATTTATATATATATATATATAATATTATATATATTATATATATATATATATATATATATATATATTAATATATATATATATATATATATATATATATATATATATATATATATATATATATATATATATATATATATATATATATATATATATGGGGCTTGGATATTCGTATGAAGGTTCAGTTTATGCTAAGCAAGTGTCGTTTGACAGTATAAACTTTTTCATCTTACCGCCACCACTTTTATTTAGAGATTTCTTATTTTTCTCAAAGACTGAGGATTTGCGCCAGCCATCAGCTCATTATGATTGATTCATCGTTGACATTTCTTACGTGGATTAAGTAAGTTGATGTAAGAAAAGTGCACTGTAGTGGTTTCAACTATTCTTTCGAACAATCGTCATTTGAGGACTGTCAAGCTCTGGACATCCCAAAAGTCCCTTCAAATTCTGCTTAAGGCTTAAAAATTTGATCTTCTTGAATTCTGTTGATATGAGGTTTCTACATTTGAAACTAATAAAACGCATCTGCTATAAATTTCTGAGTTTCAATTGTTTTATTGCAACGCCAAAATTTGGTTGTAAAAATTTTATTCGTTTTTGCAGGTATTTAAGCTTTATATATATTTTCAGCCTTCCTGAATGGAGAAGTTTCCTTTTTTTTTAATGAATTGATTATAAATATATAAGTTAGATAAAACAAAAACCTGAAAGAATCAATTAAATATTTCTAGAAATAAATAAGTTATGGGACTTTGAAGTTGTGCCTGTAAGAATAATTTCGTTCCACAGGCGCTCTATCGTGTGACGTCATTTAACCAGCGTTTTCGCCCAGTACGTACAAATGAATTGCTGTATAGTCACTTGCGCCGTTCAAATCGTATAAACAAAAGAAGTACCGTCGACTTCAAGTAAATCATCTTCGTTACAATCTTTTGAAATTATTGGGTATGATAAAATGGAGTTAAATGAAACGTAGGATCCGCTACCAGAGGACATCACTTTTACAGAATCAGATAATCATCCAAATAAAAGGAGATACCAAGGAGTTCAAGTCAATATCGAAACATCACAGAAAAATCAATCAGTGCAAACAATCACGAGAAGGAACAGTGGTACAGGAAATTAGTGCTCCCAAATCGTTTACGATTCTCCTCAGCACTCTCCATCAAGACTATACTCTCTTAGCAGTTCTTCTTCAAAAGCATCCACATTTTCGCAGAACAGTATAAGTTCAGCTAGTTCTTTCTCAAATGCAATCAAGCCACAATATCGCAACGACATAAACAAAATAACTAAAAACGTTATTTTTTATATGGGTTTGCCAAAAGAAATTTTTTTTTTCTCACGAAGCCACTATTCGAAAGATTTGCTGGTCCAGTGAGAAATATTTTAATATCATTGAAGAAAATTTGTTTAGACGATTCCTATGTGCGTCTGGCCATAGGTTTTGATATATTTAAAAGCTCAGTTAGTAAAATATTCAATAAAACTTTTACCTTAATAGCTAACCGAATGGAACAGTTAATATATTTTCCACCTATCGAAGAAATTTGTAAAAAGTTACCGATATCTTTTAGAAACAAATATTCAACTACAGTGAGTATTTTGGACTATATGCAAATAAGAATCGAAAAAACTTCAAATGCAATGAAATAGGTTTTTACGTGGCCAGAGTATAAACGTTGTAATACAATGAAAAATTCGATTTCATAAACATCAACTTTTTGAAATGTCTAAAAATCTGACTGAGCAATGTAAAAAAAGGCCTTTCACTTAGTCGCGAAGTGCATCTGTAGTTGTACTGGAGCTTCAAATTTCCCTGTCAATTTTGCATTGTTAATGTTTTTTTCATGGTTTCAGTTTTCAGCGGACATTTAATTTTCAATAGTATCAATGTTCTTCTGTTATGCCTTCTTCCATTATACATTAAATAAAAACTAAACAAACGGCTATTCAACGTAAACAAACATGAACGTAGCAAGAGCCCTGAAGCGACTAAAACTAATACTTGAATAATTCGTGGTGCGGCGATCTTGGATAGGTCGAATGACGTCACAGACAAACCAGAGACCATACACGTTCCCTACTGAAATAGAAAACTTCACCAATCCATTTCTAAGTCATTTATCAATGAATAAAAAGAAAATTTTTCAGTGATTTATTAGCTTTGTTCTATATTTTAATAGTATTGCGTTAAATATAATATTTATAATAGCATGAAACTTCTCCAATGAACATCCGGCGCATCCGCCAAACTGCACGTGTAGCGTTAGTAATTTTTATTTCAAACAAATAATAATGAAACTACGACCGTAGTGACGTAGCTCGTCTGGTCATGCGTTTTTTCAAAATATTTGAAGGCGTTACTGCTTATGCGAAGCACTAACCTCTTTTATCTACGTTATCAAGGCTCAAAGATTTTAGCAGGTTTTCACTATGAAAACCTGCTTATTAAAATGGGTGCGATTAGCAAAGTTGGACCTAGGACCAAGATAGTTTTTCGTTTCATGACTTTTTATGATGATTGGCACCAAAAACTCAATTTCATATATCTATTTATATATATATATATATATATATATATATATATATATATATATATATATATATATATATATATATATATATATATATAATAATTATAATAATAATAATCTTTATTCAACGTTCTCGTTATACAACTATTTGATACAATAGTATCCCAACTTAAATGTTTACATTTTTAATTTTGTTACCTAAAATAACGACATAAAATACATTATCTCACAAAGACCATAGCCTGTGGTGAGCATAAAAAATATTTCTCTGAGAATTTTCATTATGACATACATACTCATCTCTAATACAATCAAATAACTGTGATAATAATAATAAATTTGTTTTCCTACTATTTAGAAGTCTCAAATATCCACCAGCTCATGAATGATGTTTCGATTCGTAGTTTTCATCCAGTCTCTCACAGCAGATCTAAATCTCTTCATGTTAACTATATTTCTCAATTTCAGCGGCAATTCATTATAAACTCTTGGTGCCATATAGGAATAGCCACGGAGACAAATGGATTTACTGTATTTCGGAATAAGTAAAGAGTATCTGCTGTATCTGGTATTTACACTGTGATCAATAAAGTAGCAATTGTCTATGTTATTTATATCTTTTTTATGGAGAATTTTCAGCAGCCATTTTTTTTGAATCTCTAGCTTTTTTATTACAGCATCATATGCACCACCCCACTCAACAATACCATATCGTATCAGAGACTCCGCCAGAGCTCTATAAACTATTGTTAGATGTTTTATGTCCAGGATGTTTGACAATTGTTTAAATTTGGATATTAATCCTCAATATATATATATATATATATATATATATATATATATATATATATATATATATATATATATATATATATATATATATATATATACCGTACTCTACCCGAATTCCGTCACTTTAAGGCCCTTAGACCATGGACTGACTTTTGGACTGACTTTTGGAACGAACTATAATGTTTTGTGCTGATATTCTGAGTTATTTTTGACATATGATGAATTTTTGGGCATTTAGTAAACCATTTTTTTCTATTCTGTGAATTTAAAATAATCTATTGTTTCAAAATGAAATAAAAAAGTTGTGGATGCGGAATTTCTAATTCCGACATAGTGCATACCTAAAAGCCGACATAGTTTCGACCTGAATTCCGCCATATGATAAATTCGATGCTGAAAATAAAATGTTGCAAATATAAATACCTTTTATTAATTAACAAATTTGGTTTTAACTTCGACACAAAAATAAATTAACTTATTAAGTATGTAGGTACATGTTGATATTACTAAATATTCTTAGGACGGCCTTAGTATGTAAATTATTCGAGAATAATTGCACAGTTATACCGAAAATTGATATTGTATTAATCGAAAATAAAATCGTCAATCTTGAAATATCCCCTTGAGTTAATTCGTACTGGTTGCTTAATTTTACATTTAATCTTGTCGATATCATAGAGTAGAACCAATTTCTCACTTGTTCCTCTTCTTTTCGATAGCTTCTGGGTAGTACGGTCAGAGATTTCCGGATGGAGATTCAGAAATGCTTTGTACCAATAAATCTGGGGGCGATTATCTGGGAATGGGTTTGGTCTTTTCAGTTCCTTCATTAAGTTCTGAACACTGTCACATAAAAGTTCCTTGGTGACAGGAAACATACGTTTATGTTCGTTTAGAATCCAGTTCACTAGAATTATCTCATCTTGATATAAAAGTATAGAGGGTCGACTTGACAGTGTACTGGATATCTTCCATGAATTTTGTCGGAAAGTATAGTTCTAGGTATTCCAAAACTTTTGCTTGCTTTCTTGATGCTTATGCCACCACGAAAAGCTTGAATTGCGGATTCCAGGTTATCTTCTGAATACTTTTTATTCTTTTGACGCTCCATTTTTCTGAAATTGGAATAAGCACATATCTGACGTCTAGCATCAGCACAATATAGAATAATTGTATGACTGTAGTTAGATCTATCTATCTCTGTAAGACAGTAACTCAGAAGTTGCTCAATCGCTGTAGTGGAAACTCAGAATACAGAAAGCCGTCATTGCCGTAACCTGAATTCCGACACCCAACTACATAACCTATTATGAATGAATAGAGCAGAAAAAGCATATGACGGAATTCGAAAATTGAAAAATTTTATCCATTGTGAACTTGATTATCCTATATTTTTTGATTTAAGAAAGTTGTGGGTATGGAAAAAACTGAACTAAAAAAAAATTGATACTAACCAGAACTCCGTCATCCCCATTTCGTTACAGCCGAAAGCCGCCATAGCCTCATAACCTGAATTCCGACACCGTATGTGTAAGGCACATTTTGAAAGAAAAGAGCTCAGAAAGCCTATGACGGAATTCAGGAATTAGAAAATATGATCAAATGTGATACCTACCGATATATTCTTTTCGATTCTTGATAAATGCAAGTGCGAAAAAAACCAACTTGAATGGACCTTTTTTTAATTCGGAATTCCGTCACCCCTGTCGGTTTTCCGGTTCAGTGCTTTTTTTAGACCCAAATCCCGTCACCCCTTTTTTTATGAAAAATATCGAAAAAAAAACAAAATATTTGTGAAAAACTCATCTATGGACACTAATTCAGCGGAAAATATGAATGGTTTGTATGATATCATGATGGATTACCTAAAAACTTGGATTGGATAAGATCATGCAAGTGGCTTACCTTATAAGGAAACAAGACGTTTTTCTTGAACAGCTGGAGTGCAACTGAAAGGAATTTTCCCGCGCTGCTATTCTTCAGCCAATATAACTGATGTGCACTCACAGTATTGCCAGATGTCTGAGTGAGCAGACTGAGTATTTTTTTCTGAGCTCGATAATAGGATTAGCTTAATAATTCAAGAAAATAATCAAAAGTGACGGATTTCGGGTGGGGGTCGGAATTCGGGTCGAGTACGGTATATATATATATATATATATATATATATATATATATATATATATATATATATATATATATATATATATATATATATATATATATATATATATATATCTATATATATATATATATATATATGTTTGTATGTATGTATGTATGTATGTAAGAGCTTATGTATTTTCAAGTTGTTTATCCGATAAAGGGCGCAATTTTGGAACAATAGGGTTGAACGTTTGTAAATAGGTAGTTTCGTATGATATCTTTGATGAGATTGTTTTTGGTTTAAATTGGTTGGTGGGTTGACCCCCTGACGGGAAAATAAATCTTGTTTTCACGGTGAAGGGCGCAATTTTCAAGCAATAGGGTTGAGAAATTGTAAATAGGTAGTTTCCTATATCTTGGATGGGATTGGTTTTGGTTCGAATTGGTCAGGGGGTTGGTACCCCCAGGGGGAAAATAAATCTTGTTCACACCACAGAAGGCGCAATTTTGAAGCAATATGGTTGAAAGTTCGTATCTAGGTAGTTTTGTATGATATCTTGAATGGGATTGGTTTTTGTTCGAATTGGTTGGGGGGTTGACCCATCGGGGGAGGAAATAAACCTTCTTTACACGATAAAGGGCGTAATTTTGGAGCAATAAGATTGAAAGTTTGTGAGTAGGTAGTTTCGTATGATATATTGGATAGGATGGGTTCTGGTACGAGTTGCTTGGGGGGTTGACCCCCTACGAGAGGAAATGAATCTTATTTTGGGAGCATAGGGTTGAAACTTTGTATGTAGGTAGTTTCATGTGATATCTTGGATGGTATTTATTTCGATATAAATTGGGCCCTCGGAAGAGGAAATGAATATTATTCACACGATAGAGGGCGCAATTTTTGTTTTTAGGATTTGGAACAGAAATCATAATTAAATGAATAGATTTTTTAAACTGGATACGTTTTGAAAACCTGTCGATAGATTTTTTATTTTAATTTATATTGAGATTTAAAGTCAAACGAATCTAGCTTAATTGTACGGATCTCATAGTATCCACTTTGAAATATAGTTGGCTTCAGATGTTCCTATAGCCGGATTATAAATCATTCCAATACTTATGAAAAACTTTCACCTAAAGTTGGGGATCAACTCACAGAAATAAGAACATGTCATGAAACCTTCAGGAAGTTTTGAAGAGAAATCTATCACGAGAAACGTTTTAGTGAATGCACAAATTTACGTATTGTATTTATGCATTACGTTGCATAAGTTTTTCGAAAAACGGGCAATCAGTCTTTGGTCGGTGACGTGACAAAAGTCAGTTAATCGGGCAGTGAATAATGGACCGACGTACGGATATATAAATGCGCGACGGCCGTTTGAGTAATGCCCGGATCCGGCTGCCTCCCTCAAAAATTTATTTATGGCCGCAACTTCACGGGGACGTAAACGACACGTCATTTTTCAAGTTTTTGCCGTCGTGTAGTCACAGCACCGAACGTGAAATATTCTGTTATAAAGTTGCAAGAAAAAGGTCGGCAATGATAGATGTTGAAGAAGATATAACGCGAGAAATTTTTCATTTTGGGCATAAATCAACTAGACATCAATAAGTGTCTGCTGTGATAAACATGGAAATACTTTAGCTTTTGAAACAATACAGCCAATCGGATTCGTGGAAAAATGTATTCATTTTTTATTTTAATCTACAGCACGAAGAACCCTTCAAGTTAATCATAGGGATGTTATCAGTTGTCTTTATATGACAGTTGGATGTTGTTTATCATTTTATTAACTACCGACTTTTATTGGAAACAGATTATTCTCGATGAGAATAACTTCATTCTATTCTGCAGAAGCTGAATAACAACTTACGAATTATCGATTAGTTACAAGTGCAATTATAGCTGCAGGTTGATTTAAATTTTTGTGACTGTTTGTATTTAATAACGTGTCTTCGCAGTTTTCCCTTAAGAAACTGGATTTATTTTTCTGAAATATTTATTATTTTTTATCCCTATAATTCTTCTAAAATTTCAAGATATGTTTCAATCTGTGGTTTCTGCTCTCGAGGAAGTAACATACGTTTGCGAAGTAAACTAAAAATTCACTATATTACGTCTGAACTATATATACAGTATAATATGAACCAAGTAAATACAGAAATTTTGTTTTTGTACTTTTGTAAAAGATTATTAAAACCTGTTAGTGTTTTCAGTAGTATTCTCCCCGAAAACAAAATATGCACTGTATCATACATTGAAATATGGAAGTGGTTTCTATATCCAGGACCCCGAATTTCGAGATTTTTTTGATGTGTGATACACACACACATATATATATATATATATATATATATATATATATATATATATATATATATATATATATATATATATATATATATATATATATATATATATATATATATAGATATATATATATATATATATATATATATATATATATATATATATATATATATATATATATATATATATATATATATATATATTTATATATATATATATTTATATATATATATATATATATATATATATATATATATATATATATATATATATATATATATATATATATATATATATATATATATATGTATATATTTAAATTTATTCAGAAAAAATAAAGTGTACACATCACATCATAATAACATTATATATCAATCATATTTTAGTAATCCATTTGGATCACTATAAATGGATAAAAAATCATCAATTAATTTATTGTGCTGTGGATTAGTTTTATATTATCCCGAACGAAGCATTTGATTTGCTTTTTGTATTTATTAAATTTTGTTATTTTCCTTATTTCAGGTGGTAAGAGATTATACAAATTAGGTCCAAAATAGAAGATATATCTTTGTGTGTGGCCTTTCCTGAATATATATATATATATATATATATATATATATATATATATATATATATATATATATATATATATATATATAAGTAATGATTTGATGGCTATTAAGGCCTGGTCTGATTCAAATGGACTTCGTTTCAACACAGATAAAACTGTCGTAATGTCCTACAGAGGAACCCTACAACCTGTTACCCTAAACAATAAAACAATTCAAACAGTGAACTCAGTGAAGTTTTCAGAACTTTATATTGATGAGTTGCTCAAATCTTCTTCTTCAAGTGCCATCTCCTCTTAGAAGGTTGGCTATCATCATAGCTATTCTCTCTTTTGATGCTGCAGCTCTAAACAACTCAACGGAACTACAGTTGTACCATTTTCTCAGGTTATTTAACCAGGAAATGCGGCTCCTCCCTCTACTTCTTCTTCCCTGTATCTTCCCCTGCACAATATTCTGCAACAATACATATTTCTCTCCTCTCATCACGTGGCCCAGATATTGCAGCTTCCTTATTTTAATTGTGTTTAATATTTCCTTTTCCTTTCTCATTCTTCCCAGTACCTCCTCATTCGTCACCATGTCCACCCAACTTATTCTCAAGATCCTTCTATATGACCACATCTCAAATGCCTCCAGTCGGTCACTTATATTCTTCTTCAACGTCCAGGATTCCATCCCATACAGTAACACCGAGAAAATATAGCATCTCTTTATTCTGACTCTGAGGCATAAGTTAAGATCTCTACTGCATAACACATATCTCATTCTGTTAAATATGGTTCTGGCTTGTCCAATCCTTGATTTAATTTCCTCGGTGTACTCATTATCCTCATTGACAGTTGTTCCTAAGTATTTGTACTTCTATAGATAACTTCGTCTTCATATAGACAACAATAAAATTATCTTCTGCATGTTTCGCTATTAAAACGGTTTCTAGAGAGCTTTCAATTTCTGCTGCGTTATCGACATACTTTTCTTTATTCGAATCTCACCTTCGCTATGGTTTGCTATATTGGGGTTCATGCAGCCTCCTCCACTTTGAATCTGTTTTCAGATTGCAAAAAAGAGCAGTTCGTTATATGTTTGATATGAGCAGAAGGACACATTGCGAATTCTACTTTAAAAAATTCAAAATTCTGACTCTTCGTGCACTATTCATATTCAAATGCGTCTGTTTGGTTCGTAAACACATTCATAACTTTTCAGAAAGACCAAATCGTAGATATCCCACAAGAAATTCAGATACCGATATTTATTCAATAACGCCCACCTCCGTCTTAACAAAAAACTCCTTTACCTACAATGCCGCAAAGTTATACAATAATCCACTATTGGAGCTAAAATCTTTGAGTACGTACAAAAAGTTCCGAAGTTCGACCAAGGCTTTTTTTTTGGAGAGACCATTTTACTCAGTAGCAGAATTTTATTGTGTAACTGAATTTTACAATGTACCATAGACCCTTGAGATCAAAATTTAGTAGAAACATATATTAATGTTTTTTTTTGCAATATACAAAATTTTATATCTGTATAATAAGTTTAATTGACAAATATGTTGATTCTTAACATATGTTTATACATAATTGACTGATAAATGTTTCTCTATTTTGTTCTTCTATTTTAATAGATTCTTGTTTTGTTCAACTATTGAAAGTGTGTTTTGTTTGATTAGTTGTCATTGTTAAATTTTATTTTTAATTTTCTATATGTGCTTTGTTGACAAAATTTTGTAGTTTTATAGGACAATAAAGCAATTTCTCTCTCTATATAAATTTTTTTCGGTACATATGGCATCATCTATCAGATCAAATGGGCTGAAAGGAATCTGGCGTTCGAGGCAAAACAAAACTATCGAAATTGATGTATATTCAGTAAAAATTTTGGCATATCCAAACTTTGACAAAAGGAATGGCAAGTAAGTGCACTTGCGGATGTGGAAATCAATTATGAATAACATATCCAAAATTTCGCCTTCTAGGACTTCTTGGAAGGTATATGGAGATGGAAAAAAACCTGTTGTTGATGGATTTTTCATTCCCAAACACCCTCAAAGTGAATTAGAGGGTGCCTTTTAGTGGTATACATTTTTTTCAACTGTCCCTATTTAAGTGAATAGATTTTTTGTTGTTTTGCGTATATCCACAACTTCTGCATACTGATTAAGTAAGCAGGTTAAAATTTGGTATGTTGATTGAGTTGATATTGAGGTACCATCCTTTGTGGATTCAACTATTCTCCTCAACGTACTTTTAGTATAGACATTTCATATATTTTTAAACACGTGCTGCACTTCGCGATGACTATTAGAATAGCGCCTGGACGTGCTTCGCACTTAATACGCGATGCATTTCGCGGTTGTGCTTGTGAGGATGGTCGTAGGTCCTTTCAATAAAACAAAGGTCTTACTCTTCAACCTTCTTTATTTGGAGGTTCATACTCATGACTGTTTTAAGACTCTCGTATACTGGCTATCAGATCCATGACATGTCGAACGTAAGTTCGTCTCAGCCGAGTCAGCACTTTAATGTATATAACATAGACGAATATATGGAACAATGAAAATTGGAGGTTTATTGGACTACGAACTATTGCATTGACCTGTGAATTCCGGCAATCACTATCGCAATACTTCCTGTCCAATGAACTAGACTAACAAGTGAATTTTACATGAATATTCCATTACTACATGCTAAACGAGCATGATTTTCTCTATTTAATTCCTTCTCCTCGTATATTCTCTCTAAGGTTAAAATACGACCTAAGTGCCTCTCGCTCTGCTGTTCACGAGTGTTTTATTATATTTTGCAAAAAAGTATTATTTATTGATCTTATATCATAACTGTGTATATCCAGTGCACGTTGGAGCTTCTTGTTAGACTTCTCTTTTTTACATTACATAAAGTGAACAAGGAAAATTCTTTAATAATTCGAAAAATTATCAAACAACTTTCCAAGGGAGCTGGTTATACGTATTCCGCAACGCAAAATCTGCATTCACAATCGAGCGGTGAATTATAGAAATTGTCAAGTCACCCCGACTCAAAATCTGCATACAGCTGATCTTATTAGATCTTATTAGATCTCATCAGTGCAGCTTATTTGACTTGGAGTGAATTAACAAATTTCTAATTGTCCCCCAATACAAATCGTGGTCAGTAACACTGTCTGGATAACAACCCAGAGCGCCCTTACACCAAAGATTTTGGGAACCAGCAATTCATCGGTTAGACCGGAAATGCAGAAATTCGTTGCGCAAACACGTACCTACTGACATGAAGATATCTACTCTACAACAGTGGTGTATATGATTACAAGGCACGCTAACATAGTTATTTATTTATTTTATTTATTTTCGCTTCGACATCTAGGTCATTAGCGGTGTCAGTTCGTTCAGATGTACATAGCATTGTTTGTGTTACATGATTTGGTTATAGTAAAATTTATACAATTTAAATTTTGAAATTGATTTCTTTAATTTAAGATAATGTATTGATGAAAGACTGAGAACTGATGTTGAGGTTTTCCTCCATTTTGCTGCTTACGTTGTGTAGTCTTCTTTGGATTTCGAAT
Organism: Cynegetis impunctata; assembly: GCA_030704885.1. NCBI lineage: Eukaryota > Metazoa > Arthropoda > Insecta > Coleoptera > Coccinellidae > Cynegetis > Cynegetis impunctata. The sequence goes on along the minus strand of JARQZK010002954.1, from coordinate 22,946 downwards.
AGTTGACATTCTAGGATGATATGAGGTATGGTGAGTTGTGCGTTACATGCTTGGCACTACGGAGGAGGATCTTTATTTAGTAGGTATTGCTGCGTTCCTCTTGTGTGACCGATTCTTAGTCTTCTCAGAGTTACAAGGTTTTGTCGTATTTGTGTGAATGGCGGATTTGTATTTATCGAAGGGTCTATCAGTGCAAGCTTCGATCTTTGTAGTTGCCAGGTTGTTTTCCATTTGTTTTTTATTTTATTTTTGCAGAGGTTACTTAGATCATAATTTGTCATTGCTTCTATATAACGACCATCTGTGATAGCTAACTTTGCAGCTGCATCCACCTTCTCATTGCCCTCAATGCCACAGTGGGAGGGAATCCACATCAAGGTCAGAGATTTTTTGGTGTTCAGGATAGCGTTGATAAGGTCAGCGATGTTATTAACAGAAGTATTTTCGCTGAGAGGTTTCTGGATGGCTTCAATTGAACTGAGAGAGTCAGAGCATATGATGGTTTGAGATGTTCCATGTTCAGCTATAAACTCTAAAGCTTTTTGGATTGCTACTAACTCAGCTGTGAAAATGCTACAATCTGCAGGGAGTTTGAACTTTCTCAGTGCTTTTACTGAGAGAAGCGCACATCATGTTCCTTCGGAAGACTTCGAGGCATCTGTGAAGACAATCACTAACATAGTGATTTAAAACCTTCGGATATACTCACGAGAGCGAGCTCCGAAAATGCTAGCAGCGTAATACGCAAAATACAACAATCAAATCATGAAAAACATACTTGTTGACCATGGTCAATTTCATACATTACATAAAGTGAACAAGGAAAATTCTTTAACGATTAAAAAAATTATCAAACAACTTTCCAAGAAATATGGGTGGTTATACGTATCTCGCAACGCAAAATCTGCATTCACAATCGAACGGTAAATTATAGAACTGATGAGATCTAATAAGATCGAAACAGCTGTATTCAGATTTTGAGTCGGGGTGACTTGACAATTTCTATAATTCACCATTCGATTGTGAATGCAGATTTTGCGTTGCGGGATACGTATAACCAGCTTTCTTGGAAAGTTGTTTGATAATTTTTTAAATCATTAATGAATTTTTCTTGTTCACTTTATGTAATTTCTGAAATTGACCATGGTCAACAAGTATGTTTTTCATGATTCTCTTTCTTATTCTGTATATTAATTCGCATTTTTTCCAACTCCTGGAGTTTGCTTAGCTCAATTATCCTCAGTTTGGAATATAGTAAACAAATTTTAATTGAACAGTATTTTACTGAATTTATTTTTCTGAATATCTCTAAATGTTGTTCCCCCACAGGTGTTCCATAAATGTCAATAGTTTCACGCGTGTTCTCCGTCAAAGTTTAATATATCCAAAATGTTACCTGAATAGGTCGAATTTTGATGATATTTACGATGCCGACTACAGGTCTGGTGAATATGAAAAAAAAATCATTCAAGAATCGTACGCCATGCATCCATCTGTTGTATAAAAACAACGCTTGTTTTTTGTAATTTTTGTAGCCATCGTGATATATCGAAAAAATATTCTGTATAGATATGATAGGAATCTTTGTCACTATCTCAAACATGGTATAATACAATTTCATAAAAATTCGCCTGTTTTGAAAAGCCAGTATCTTAACCCTCTCGGTCACGAATTAAAACTATTGGAGCGACAAATCTGAAATTTACTGTAATGCAACTTATGATTTCTACAAAATTTTTGATGTTAAATTCAGATTTTGAAAATGCTCCGTTTGGGCACTATGACATGTCCCCAGTTGAGGACATCATGAGCTGATGGAGGGGAAAAAAAATTCAGAAATATTTTAAAAATGGTAAAATATCAATATGTTTCATTGTTTATTTTATTAAATATATTCATATTATTTTTGCGTCCATTTTCGAAGTACTGAATTGTATAAAATTTAACTTTTGCAGAATTAAAATAAAAGTGCTGTTTTATTCATCCAGATGTTGCCTTTACCTCTAGTTCACAATGTCCTCAAACTAGTACGCCACACTTTCAACAATCGCCGATTACAATATGCACAAAAATCACCTACCGCAATTGCTTTGGAACAAGTCTACACTTATTTTGAACGTAAACAAACAGTTTTCAAACACATGGTCTAACGAATATAGCCAACAAAAAAATAAACAGTAGAGCGCTACACTGCTGTCATAGCTACCCTACGGAAACCTATATTTCAAATGCATGAATATTTTTTTCATCAGCTTGTAGATGGCAGCATATATATTCATTTGAAAGAATATGATGTCCACAACTGAGGACAATATGACAGAGAAGTAAGAGCAAGCGGTACTTCATAGGAAAAAATCCAAAGTAGGTTGTCCTCAACTGAGGACAAGGTGAGCGAGAGGGCTAAGTTATTTCGGTCGCTGGTTGTTATGGGTTAGAATAATTTTTATAATCGGATACTCATCAAAACATCAGGGGTTTTAAAATATTGTGAAGTTAAGAATGATATACACTTATCACTTTCACTTAAGATATAAAACAATTGTTCAATTGCCACAAAATTTGAGAGCGTCACGAATTTAACTATATTGTACAACGTGTATCAAGGGAGATCAATTTTTACTATTTCACTGTCGCCTTCCTTTCCAACTAACTAACTTCGACTAGCTTCTACCAAAGCTCAAGTTCGACTCTCTCCTCCCGCCTACTGGTATATATGAAAGCCTACCCTTAGAGGTATAAAATTTCTAACTAATGTTTTAGCAGGTTTGTCAAATCAAAAAAGTACCAGTTGGAAAGACGAATTTCAACATCGCCCGTATTATAATTTATTATCATATAAAATATCAGAAACAAATTGACATAACAAAAATGAATCCTTAGCTTATACGATCACTACGTGAAAAAATTAAGTACTTCTTTATTAAGGTTCCGTACCTCGAAAGAAAAAAACGGAACCCTTAAACTCTTATAGGATCACTTTGTTGTCCGTCCGTCTGTCTGTCTGTCAAAACCCTTTTTCTCAGGAACGCGTGGAGGTATCAAGCTGACATTTATATCAAATACTCAGGTCTACTGTCCTTAGCTATGAACAAAATCAAACTCCTAAGCCAACGCAATCGAAAGATACAGCCGTTTATGGCGCAAATTTCCGCAAATTTTCGACAATCGCAAGGAAATCAAAACCTACAGGGTACTTCCCGTGAACTCAGAATCTTGAAATTTGGCACGAAGCAACGTCTTATAGCACAGATAAAGAAAAAAGTTGCGAACACCGTAAATTTTTTTTTTCTTCTGCATAATTTCTGGAGGTCAGCAGTTGACATTATATAGCTCAACTTTCAACCAATACCCAAAATTTTCAGAATAGTAGGTATGTGCCGATGATGTTTCCCAATATAAATAAAATCTCGATGAACTCTGGTTGTCGTCAAATATTTTGTCAAATATTTTGAATACATATTTCACCGAGCAATGAGGCAATCATTGACTGATTTTGTTTGTTTCCTTCTACACCGAACCTAATTCTTGTCATATTTATTTCAGTTGAGACGTTTGTTCCTTCTAACGATCAGGAAACTTGAGAATTTTAAAATTATTCACATAACATGGAAAACAATTCTTTTTCTCGATTTATCGTTCGGTCGGAGCCATAATTCCGAGTGCTAAGAATAAATACGAGTAAAATTTATTCCGCCACCCCGAAGAGGGCATGGGAGTGTGTATATATATATGTATATACATATATACAATCGCATGCTAAGAACAAAACATTTTTCCTATAATAAATTCGAAAAATTAATCAAGCGGCAAAACAGCTTTACGACAGAAATTAAACATAAAGAAACAAAAGCATTCCGGGAGTCGGTGGCACTACGCCAAGGCCAACTCGGTTTTATTCCGGGTGAAGGGCTAGCTTGTTTTCTCGTGGCCCGATTTGGATTCTCTAACGAAGGAAATCCTCATCAATCATTATTAACGTTTCCGAAAAGATACACTGGCGTTATTTCGTTTTTCTAGATGTCTTCACTAATCATTGAGATAAAATACGAGAGCGCATGGATTTCGCTAGATTCTACCACGAATGGATCTAGCGTTTCATAGAGGAAAATAATTTGAAATAAATATTGGCAACAACGTTCTTACCTAGATTAGGAGTATGCGTGCGACGATAAAGCAAATACTGATTAAATATAATTCAATATCTGAATAAACTTATTCTTTTTGACACATTCTCGAATACTTATCCTTTAACATAAGTAGGGTTGCCAGGCGTCCGGATAAAGCCGGACATAGTTAGGCTTTTTGATTGCGTGTCCGGCCAAAATAAACGGTGTCCGGCTTGTTCGGCTTTTGATAGGTTTTTTATATTTTATTTATTTATTTCGCAAACGAGTGTTCGTTTGCTTTGAAAGTAATAGCAAGTAAAGAAGACTTATTTGCGCAATTGCCTTTCATTAGAAGTTGAGGAGACTTTAAAAATATTAAAAATGTTTATTCAGAATTTAATTTTGACTGATGAAGCTTTTTGACTTATTAATAATAAAGTACTTAGATTGATTTGGCATTCGATTTTATTTAAATTTCATTAGAATTTAACAAGATTGATGGTAATAATCAGAGAAGCTTGATTTTAAATACAATTTTTCTATCGTCACGATTAATAGGTACTATGACACAAAATCTTCAATAATGTAGGGTGTCCGGCCCTTCTACCCAAATGTCCGGCCAAACTAACTGGTGTATCCGGCTATTAGGTTTGGCGACCTGGCAACCCTAAACATAAGTATATCTATTGCACCACAGTTAAAATTTTGATAATAAAATCCATTTCAGAATAATAGAAGAAATCATCTGAAAATTCAGGATATAGGAATCGGTCACGAGATAAATTTTTTTATCTAATACATAACAAATTTTAATAATTTAGCTAGTTGATATACTATTTAGAGTTCAGTTAATTTAATTTTGAATAGGAACAAACGTTTTTATTTTTCGTGTTTATGCTCCGTCTTATAATATCTTTGTATCTGGTCACTCAAAAAACACAGAGCCCCAAGCAATACTGGACTTAGGAATCATGAAAGTGATGCTAACATCATTTGTGAGAAAATGAAGACTAAATCAAAGCAAGTTAGCTATTTCAAGCTTGGAATACCAAGGCAGCTGGTAGACAGAATATTAAACTCTGAGCTCTGGCCAGAGGGTATTAGAGTTAACCATTTTCGCAACCTACAACGCCAGCAGACCAAGTTGGTCTCTCCTCTGAAAGGCGGAACTCGGTGAGCCAGGTTACTGATGAATCTATATGTGTTTTTCATATTAATGTAAAAAGTTTATGTAATAAGGTTTCAGAGCTGGAGGTAGTCCTTAGTGAGAATTTTTTCGACTGTATTTGTATCAATGAGCACTGGTTAAGAGCTGACCAGTTTTCCGTGGTAAATTTGGAAAGGTATAAAGGTGCCTCCAGTTTTTGTAGGTCTTCTAGAGGTCATGGGGGTGTTGCCATATATTTAAAATCACATGTCGACTATCATGACTTAAACATCTCAAATCATTCTGTCGAACTTGACTGTGAGGTGGCAGGTGTTTTCCTTAAAAAACATTCCACCCAACTTATTACAGTGTATAGGTCCCCTAATGGTGATTTTTCTAAGTTCTTGGAAATCATGGCATGTATATTGGACAGTATAAATTTGTCTTTAAACGTCATTATTACAGGTGACTTCAACATCCATTTTACCACTACTGATGCTAGGGTAGTCGAGTTGAAGAATCTTATAATGTCGTATGGTCTTCATCCAACCGTTAATCTCCCAACAAGAGGCAATGCCTGTATCGACAATGTGTTCACTAACATAATCACCTCGACAAGTTGCTCTAGGAGTATTGATATACATCATCTGTCTGATCATAGAGGTATAATCTTTCATTTTAAAAAACTTATTACAGATAAAAAATCTAAATATAGAATTAACTACAGACCAATTACAGATGTAGGTCCATTTCACCTTTATAATAATGTTGAAAAGATGGATGTTGGATGGCAGTTTGTCATTGATCCTGACAACACCACTGACAAAAAGTTCCAACTATTTGTTAAAGTTATAAATGAGTCAATAGAGCTGAGTTTTCCTCAGAAATCAAGAATTCCTAGAGGTGATAGACAGGCCGTGAAGGTTGAGTGGTACAATGATGAATTGAGAGAATCTAGGGAGATGCTTTATGCTCTGGATGCTATGAGTAGGCAATATCCTGAGTTGGTACCAAGGCAACTAGTCGCTGAGTACAGGAAAGTCTATAGAGCTAATATCTGAAGTTCTAAGAAAAGGGCATATGATGCTTACATAAAAAATTCCAATAGGCCAAATGTTGCAATGTGGAATATTCTTAAAAGTAAAAGTTCTCCATCCAATATACTACATACAGATTCGCTGAATGCACACACGTTTAACAACTTTTTTTATTAATGTTGCTGAAGAAATTGTGAAGGACCTACCAAAAGCCAAAAACTCTTTTGACAGCTACCTTATTTCAAACTTGACTCCAATGAATAGCTTTAATTTTCGACATTTTAATGAGGTTAGAAATAAAATATCTAGCCTAAAAAACACAAAAAGTAGAGACTGCTTTGACATTTCCACAAGAATCGTAAAGTCACTTGAAAATTTAATTGTCTATCCACTTACAAAGTTGATTAACCGTTGCATCTTGGCTGGAGTTTCTCCCTCGGTTCTCAAAAATGCAAAGGTAATACCCATTTACAAAAATAAGGGCTCACCGGATGGTGCTACCAATTACCGCCCGATATCCCTTTTACCTATTTTTTCCAAGATTTTTGAGTCCATTCTAAAAGACCAAATGAATTTTTATTTTGAACATAACAACTTGTTTCTTACTGGGCAATATAGTTTTCGTAATAAAAAAAAATAAAAAATCAACAACTTTGGCCATTAATGGTCTGGTGGACCTTGTTGTGGATTGACTGGAACGAGGTCTGGACACATATGCATCTTTCTTTGACCTCACAAAGGCTTTTGATTGTGTCTCGCACTCAATTTTGATTAAAAAGCTGGCCCACTATAATTTCTCAACTGTGAGTATATTTCTCATCAAATCATACCTTACTGGTCGTAATCAATTTGCCTACTTTAACAACAAAAAATCTCAAACCTTGCACATTGACAGTGGGGTTCCCCAGGGCTCAGTGCTGGGTCCCCTTCTGTTCTTTATTCCTTATGAACGATCTTTCAAGTTGTCAAGGCAGAGGAGAGCTCATTCTTTTTGCTTATAACACGACCAAAACAATTACATATCATCCCACTGATTCCTTGACTGATGTTGTCAGTGAGATGCAGTCCAATCTGTTTGATTGGTTTGCTGCCAATCAGCTTAGCCTTAACAGATCCAAGACTCAGAACTTGAACTTCACTCTCCGACGAAATAGGCCTTCTTCTGTTGTAAGATTCGGCAAGTGTACCTATATCTTTACTGTGTATTTAGGATATAGAAAAATTTACCAATATTTTAATTATAAAAGCTAGTAAGTTTTTTTTCTCTGAAACCTATTACTTTTTCGTATGTGACTTGTATACGCATTGTATCTTATGCCTTGTACCAATAAATATTTGATTTGATTCGATTAATAATGATTATTTTTTTCGTATAATTGTCAACCGATCAGAACGATCAATTTAGTAAAAATACCTTGTAAAATTTCGATAATACCTGATTATACGTAGAGTAGCTCTACCAATCGAAAACTAACAGGACCGTCAAATTTTGACGTTTATCAATAACTGGTCAAAAATGAGTCGATTCGGAGGTTTTTACTTAATTTACTCAAAAAATAATAGTATCAAATACAATACGTACTTCAAAATAAATACGGTTATACATCTCAAACTTCCTGCATAATTACAAATCGTGTCAGTTTGATAGTCTTAATA
>JARQZK010002954.1:0-10000 GCA_030704885.1 Cynegetis impunctata | reverse complement strand
TATATATATATATATATAAATAAATATATATATATAAATAAATATATATATATAAATATAAAAATATATATATATATATATATATATATATATATAATATATATATATATATATATATATATATATATATATATATATATATATATATAATATATATATATATATATATATATATATATATATATATATATATATATATATATATGTATATATATATATATATATATATATATATATATATATATATATATATATATATATATTTTTTTTTTTTTCGCGGTACATCTCCAGTATTCTCATCAGATGTTCTGGGGTTGTTCTGGAGGCAGAATTTGTATAAATTCAGTCAACATTTTGGTATCTCCAAACTCAAGCAAGGGAGTGGCAGATTAAATGCATAAGCAGAAATATTTTAAACCGGTGGCAAAGGATATGGAAATCAGTTATGACCATTGACCATCATATCCTTAGTTCAGCCTTGTACTTACGGTTTTTGCACCTCAAAACTTCCTCCAAATAGAGTTAGAGCGTTGATAACTTGTACGTAGATTGAGTGCTTTTTAGTAGTATCATTTTTTTTTCTAACCATCCCTGTTTCTGTTCAGAGATTCTTTATTCTCTCTTGGTTTTAAAGGTTACGCAACTCCACAGGTTTTGCAGATTTAGTTAGAGGGTTTAAATTAGGTAGGTACGTGAAATGAGTTGATGTTCAAGCAGAATCCTTCGTGTGTTCCAACTATTTTCCTTAACCATCGTTATTTTAATTTAGAGATTTCATATTATTTCGTGGGTTTTGACGTTTAGCTCGTCTGTACAAGCTTTCCGATTTGACTTGAGGGTTGAGAATAAGAATGTCCAAAGAAATAGGGGAGTATACGACCTTAGTGAAGGAGCTTTGTTGGTCACACGTTGTTTGAAGTATATGATCTCAACTCTCGGTACTTGGAAGAAGTAGGAAAAGTTCCTATTCCAGTGCTTCTGTAGAATATCTCAGCTTTTTGTTTTTTCATTCGTTCCATGTCAAATCAACACACCTATTTCACCTCACCATCTTAGATTTCGCTGAAATGTGGAATACTCATTGTGGATTCTGGAACTAAGAAAAATGCCAAAATTCAAAATTTCGGCCAAAAGCCGAAAAGTTACTTTTTTGAAATTGCTCTAGGAGCTGCCCTAGTGGAGCTAGAGAGCTGGAGTCATTTGCAGTATTCGTTATGCTCTTTCCAGTGATATATAATATGCCATACGTTATAAGGAAAAAGTGTTTGTCAAAATACAAATTCATATTTTGACTCAATATTTTTCCAAAAAGTACATAATTATAATTTTCAAAATTATTTCACAAATAGTACTATTGTCAATCACCTGGCCAAATATAAAAGTGGGGTGGAAATGGCTTCTATGTTAAAAAAAGTTGAATTGGCACTTGTTTTTCTTTAATAGGCCGTTTTAACCAAATTATAATACCTATATACCCTCAAGAATTTTATATTTTGAAAATAATTGGCATTTTATATCATTTAATACTGATATTAATAGATAATTCAATAATCAAAATACTTCCAAGAAACTACAGAATGAAATATTCAACATAAGATATCAGTAACCTACTGTTAATCACTTGACAAAATTAAAATATCTGGGATGATGATGAGTTTCATTGTTGAAAGAAATTATTGACATAAGCTCGTTTTTTATTATAAAAGCTAGCCTGCATAGCTGAATTCAACTGAATAGACATTAACAATCATTTTTGAACAACTACATACAAAACACAAATTCACACTTACCTGAGGAAAAATCAATTATTGAGTTATAAGTAGCTGAAAATAATTTTGTTTTTGGGATTTTGGAAAACAGATTCTTCGATATCGGTTGTATCAATATCTGGCGATGAAGTATCAGTAGTAACAAAAAAATTTTACATTTCATTAATGAGATATTTTTTTCACTTTTGATGTGGCATAATTCTTAGATGCTATTTTTTATTATCAATTGCGTACTCGCCTAGTTCTTAAAAGGATACGTTTAGTGCTTGAACAACCACTGAGCTTGAGGTACAGTCTGGGTGTATGTTTGGGACTGTTACCTCTGATGCAAAAGAATCTTCATTTTCAGCATTATTATCACCGAGTAGCTCTGTATTTCTCAGCTTGATCATGCCTTGTCTACATTTTACATCACGTATCATGGAGCCATTAGGTATTTGTGGAAATGATTCCAGCATCCTCACGATATTTCTCTGCTTTTTTTTTGTCTCTGATAAAATCATTTGATTTTTTCGAAGGGTTACAACACTGCATAGGTATTGAAGAATATATTCTCATGCAAAAGATGCAAAAGAATCTTCATTTTCAGCATTATTATCACCGAGTAGCTCTGTATTTTTCAGCTTGATCATGCCTTGTCTACATTTTACATCACGTATCATGGAGCCATTAGGTATTTTGTGAAATGATTCCAGCATCCTCACGATTTTTCTCTGCTTTTTTTTTGTCTCTGATAATCATTTGATTTTTTAGAAGGGTTACAACACTGCATAGGTATTGAAGAATATATTCTCATGCAAAAGATGCAAAAGAATCTTCATTTTTAGCATTATTATCACCGAGTAGATATGTATTTTTCAGCTTGATCATGCCTTGTCTACATTTTACATCACGTATCATGGAGCCATTAGGTATTTTTGGAAATGATTCCAGCATCCTCACGATATTTCTCTGCTTTTTTTTTGACTCTTATAAATTCATTTGTGTTTTTCAAAGGTGTACAACACTGAATAGGTAGTTGAAGAATATATTTCTCATGCAAAAGATGCAAAAGAATCTTCATTTTCAGCATTATTATCACCGAGTAGCTCTGTATTTTTCAGCTTGATCATGCCTTGTCTACATTTTACATCACGTATCATGGAGCCATTAGGTATTTGTGGAAATGATTCCAGCATCCTCACGATATTTCTCTGCTTTTTTTTTGTCTCTGATAAAATCATTTGATTTTTTAGAAGGGTTACAACACTGCATAGGTATTGAAGAATATATTCTCATGCAAAAGATGCAAAAGAATCTTCATTTTCAGCATTATTATCACCGAGTAGCTCTGTATTTTTCAGCTTGATCATGCCTTGTCTACATTTTACATCACGTATCATGGAGCCATTAGGTATTTGTGGAAATGATTCCAGCATCCTCACGATATTTCTCTGCTTTTTTTTTGTCTCTGATAAAATCATTTGATTTTTTAGAAGGGTTACAACACTGCATAGGCATTGAAGAATATATTCTCATGCAAAAGATGCAAAAGAATCTTCATTTTCAGCATTATTATCACCGAGTAGCTCTGTATTTTTCAGCTTGATCATGCCTTGTCTACATTTTACATCACGTATCATGGAGCCATTAGGTATTTGTGGAAATGATTCCAGCATCCTCACGATATTTCTCTGCTTTTTTTTTGTCTCTGATAAAATCATTTGATTTTTTAGAAGGGTTACAACACTGCATATGTATTGAAGAATATATTCTCGAAAATCTGTGTTTTGTATGTTATTGTTTGCCCATTCTGTTAAATTCAACTATGCAGGCTAGCTTTTATAATAAAAAATGACCAGCATGTCATTAATTTCTTTCAACAATGAAACGCATCATCATCCTGGATATTTTAATTGAGCCAGGTGATTATTATTTATTCATTTATTTAGCTTATGGCATGCCACACATATAGATAACACAGAATTAAAAATATAAAATACGAACAAAATAAAATAAAGATTTAAAGTTAACAGTAGGTTACTGATATTTACACTTTTTCATATCTTATGTTGAATATTTTATTTTGTAGTTTCTTGGAAGTATTTTGATTATTGAATCATCTATTAATATCAGTATTAAATGATATAATGTCAATTATTTCCAAAATATATAATTCTTAAGGGTATATAGTTAATATAATTTGGTCAAAACGGCCTATTAAAGAAAAACAACTGCCAATTAAAATTTTTTTTTAACAAAGAAGCCATTTCCACTCCACTTTTATATTAGGCCAGGTGATTGACAATAGTACTAACTATTTGTAGAATAATTTTGAAAATTTTAAATCATGTACTTTTTGGAAAAAAATTATGTAAAAATATGAATTTGTATTTTGACAAAAACTTTTTCCTTATAACGTATGGCATATTATACATCACTGGAAAGAGCATAAAGAATGCTGCAAAATGACACCTCCTCCAGCTCTCTAGCTCCACTAGGGCAGCTCCTAGAGCATTTTCAAAAAAGTAACTTTTCGGTTTACGCAGTCATATTTTGGAAACGGTCTGAGATAAAAATTTGGTATTTTTCTTAGTTCCAGCATCCACAATGAGTATTCTAAATTTCACTAAAATCTGAGATGGCGAGGTGAAAATTTAATTAAAAGTGTGTTGATTTGACATGGAACTACCCTTTTACTACTTTCAAAATGTTCAGTATTCATATTAGAAATGTTAACATTATTATAACCTTCATCTATAGTATATGGCTGGATGAATTTCAATTTTAATACAATTATTGACAACCACTTTTCAATAGATATGAAAATTGAATTAGCTGTTTTAGTCAAGTGCGAATAACAGAATAGCATGTTTACGGTCATCGCACGCTGAAGTCAAAAACCACCGAATTCGATTAGTACTTAGGATAAGTAACCAACTAACAACATCGCATGCCGGTATTTTTTTTAAGAATACTTTTAGAGAAGGACATTTCTATCAATATTTTAAATGAATGATACCCTTCTCTAATATTCATTTTGCACGAACATTCTACTCGTTACCGAGATGAGATGTTACACATGTTTGGCCACTACTGTAGAATTAGCTTAGTGATTTTTCACACTAGAGATAACATATTCTCATATTTAATTTTTTTTTAAGAATCTAGTGATACAAGTGAGTATCAAGGAGTTTAAAGCTTCTTTGCGTACCTACTTTCAGTCATCCGTTGTTGCTGTAGTGGACTGCTATCCTGTTAATTATAGTTAATGGTTCATGACAGTCTATATTTCCTGGGAGAGTATGTGTCGGTTCCAATTTATGTCAGTCAAACATAGCGCCAGCAATTGTTGCGCCCCAGCGCCAACGTGATCGACAGCGTTTCACGCATCGAGTAGCGACGTGCTGGATGCTAATTGCCAACGCTAATTGATGATCGTCATATTGATATAGCATTGGGATTTGCAGATGAAAATTGGCAACGTGTCGTATATGGCGGATTCAATTATTCGAAAACAACGAATTTGCATTGGCACACGAAAACCTACGAGATTAGAGAAATATTTCATATTTGTAGTTTGATTTATGAAAAATCATTTGGTGGAACTGGCGGTTTTTTGATAGCGATTCCCAATGAAATATTCGGATTAAATTATCCTAAGAACATATGAGATAGCTCAAACGAAATTTTTTTTTTTAAATGTCATTTTGCATCAGAAATTATTCACTTTTCCAACCCTATCAAATTATATAGATATAACTGTATTTTAAATATTGTACTTACATTAGAATGACATTTTCCATTCACGATTGACACCTTAACGTTCTATAGCCTATATAGCCGTATACTGTATATAGGTAATAGTTAGAATTCAAGACCAAATACTTTATTTGTACCTGTTCTTTCAAATATGAAGAGTTTTAACATTATATATATTATATATTATATATATATATATAGATATATATATATATATATACATATATATATAATAATATATATATAACGATATATATATATATATATATATATATAGAATATATATATATATATAAATATATATAGATATATATATATATATATATATATATATATATATATAGATATATAGATATATACATATATATATATATATAATATATATATATAAATATATATATATTAGATATATATATATATATATATATATATATATATATATATAGATATATAGATATATACATACATATATATATATATATAATATATATATATATATCTATATATATATATATATATATATATATATATATATATATATATATATATATATATATATATATCTATATATATATACATATATATATATATATATATATATCAGATATATATATATATACATATATATATATATATATATATTATATATATATATATATATATATATATATATATATATATATATATGGGAAGCGAGGGGAATAATGGAATAACCCCCTAATAGTGGACAAGGGACTGGCATATCTCGAACACCGTTAGATCAGAAAAATTGATATCATTTATGTTTAACATAGTTGATATATGTTTTCGAAAACCACAATCAGGAAATATCTGATTCTAATAGGAAATTTTCTTATTGAATACATTTCTTGAAACATTTTTTTGTTCACTATTACCCTCATGAGGGTAAATGTAGACAAACCGAATAGTTTCTTTATAATTCATGGTACATTTCTAGATGGCAAATGTGGACATGACCAAATAGTCCACTATTGAACGCCATTTGATTCAATTTGATAGCTTTTCAATTGAAAAAGTTATGATCGACATTATTAATTATAAGTGTGAATTCAAATTTCAATTGAACACAAGACTTTTATGATTTTTTTTAAATGACAATATAACATAGAATTTGAAGAAATTGAATGAACAAAATGCACTAGGAGCTTCTGAAGATATATTTGTCAAAAAATGAAGTGAAACACAAAGAACATTGATTCAGAAACATTAAAGAAAAATAACAAACAATAATCCATTGTTGAACGGTTTGATCATCACCCTAGTCCATTATTCGAACGAATGTCCACTATTCCCAACAACAATACATTTATAGAGGGTAATAGTGGAATTAGCCCTATGTGAAACAGGCTTGCGAATTTCATTCGATTATTCCGTAGAAATATAACCTCACTATGTGTTAACAAGTTTCCATAATAAGTTTTGAAGTGAATAATTTGAATGAGGTTTGCGAGATATGTTTGCTTGAAAGTGGGTCATTTTGAACTTCAAGTTCAGGTGTAGACATAATGCAAAATAAAAATATTTTGTAAATTATTAGTACCTACTTACGGTTTTATCGATTGTGGCACGAGATTCACAGTAGACTCAAGTACTGTCGCCAACATGACCGATGCATGACCTGGTAAATTGGAATTTTTCACTAGGCTTTTCCACTATTACCCTCTTCTCTTATTCCCCCCTGGTCCCCTGGTATATATATATATATATATATATATATATAAATAGATATATATATATATATATATATATATATATATATATATACACACACAACACACCCACTCCAAAATTGTTTATTTCATTAGGTTTGCTAAAAGATGGGTAGCATATACATCAAGTATACCTCAGTTGAACATATTTAATGAGACGAAAACAGATTAATTAATTATACTTTCAAATATTCAGCTGGGACTTCAATATAAAAGTATAAAACAATACAGTGGGCCCCCGGTAATCCGGCCCCTGTCTAATCCGGCGCCCCCTGTAATCCGACATGCCTATCATTATTGAATGTAAGTTCACATGCATAATTTTGCGAAAAAAATTGATGAATATTTTCATACTTCAAAATTTGATTTTTATTCTTAGTTTTTGATCAAACGTAAGCTGTCTATTGTGGTGTTTAATTTACTAAATTCGACATACATAGGTATGTAGTATATTATGATTTGTAATTCAGATAGAATCTTATCATTTTGATCTGTAATTTGTCGGATTACAATGTACTATTTTTCGAAAAATTCTGGAATATAAGTGGTCTTAGGCAGTACTCTATAATCCGACAAATTCGATAGTCCGACACGGCCCTGCAAAACGTTTGTCGGACTACCGGGGGTGCACTGTACTGTGAAATAAAGCAGATAAGCTATAATAGAGCAAGATCCCAGAGTCCCTAGACATTACTTATTTTCTCAGCAATAATATGTGTAGGACAAAGTATTGTTCGTATGTACTTTCTAGACCTGTGTCGATCGTGATTGATCGAATCTTTTTGATTCGATCGCAACCTATACACGAGTGATCGAATCACGAATTTCTAAAAGACCCGATCTCATTTAACCCGATCCTGATTTACCTGACAAGGCTAACCAAATTGCACTTTATTTCCATATGTTTTTACACAACAGTGTATAACTAAATTCTTGCTGATACAATCGTTTACATGCGTTCATTCATCGCACTCTTTCGCGTGTTGTTTTGAATTTTGACACGTAATCTAAAAGGAACCGATTTATTCAGGAACGCTCGCGTAGAAGAGTCGCGACCTGTCGATCTCTCAGTCTTTTGGGTCGCGAACTCGATCTCTCATCTCTCAGTCTTTTGGGTCGTCAACTCGATCGATCGCGTCGTGATCGAGATCGAATTCAGTTTGAGATCGAATCAGTGACATGCTGATATATGTAGAGGTTTGACCCGCGAAACGTGATTTTATATTCAAGTTTTGCTGGCCGATTTTAGTGGTTTCAGTTGATATTATAACGTGAGTTTGTTTATTATAATAGGATTACAATTAACAATTTATTTGGTGTTGGGATTATGCATGGATATTGAAATTAACCTAGTGACTATTTGACTATTTAACTAGGGGTAGTGTTAATTTTCAATTTTGGTTTCGTTTTGTTATCACTCAATAACTCATAATGTCTGATCTGGCAAAAAAAAGAAGTAAAATCTGGAATCATTTTTCCGTAATTAATAATGATAAGGCAAAATGTGAGTACTGCTTAAAAACCATCAGCTATTCTGGGGGTGGTAGTGGTAATTTGACTAGGCATATGGAAAAGATACATCGAACAGTGCCCATTGAGTCTTCAATAACGGAAAATCCGCAAGTTCAAATCGGCCTACCGAGATGCGCTGAATTATTTTGTTTTTTACCCATGTAGGTTATGTTATTTATATATATTCTAATTCCACCCATCACCGGTTCGTCATTCGTTACATACCGCGATCGGCGACCGGTGACCCAAATGATCGAAATGATCGAATCTTTTTGACTCGATCACCATACGAGTGGGTCATGATCGACCCGGGTCTCGACAAATGATCGATCGACACAGGTCTAATACTTTCAGTATATGCATACCTATAAGCTTGGGCCGACGTCCAACTTCCAGGAACCAGATGCTGAAGGTGGGCAAAAACTCATCTTACTTTTCTTAAATTCTCAGGGCTGATTTTTATATATGCTTCAAAAAATACTGTGAAAATTAATATTTATTACTGCCAGACACTTCCCGTCGACGGAATCCTTTGCCAGTTGCTTTGAAGGTCCCAAAAATATCATGAAATTTACTTATATTCTCAGTCTTATTTTTATTTATGAAACAATAAGCAGCCGGGCCGATTGTCATACATTAAGTGTTCCTATGAGTATGAGCGCGAGGTCACGATTCGTCAAGCTCCAGAGAGATTATCTATGCGCGTCGATCTCCCTTCTATATTCACTGCCTACTTTAGCTTGCCCTATGTTTGAGTATACGTATATTTTGTGTAAAGTCTATAGTATTTTATCGGGTCTGTTCAAAGCAGAGTGTAACCTGTTCGGAATAACATGTTCGTGTGAAATATATATTGAACACAGAAGTACATATACTCAAACATAGAGCAGGCTAAAGTACTCAGTAAGTATAGAAGGGAGATCGACGCGCATAGATAATCACTCTCGCGCTTAAAATGGGCGAATCATGTCCTTGCACTCATACTCATAGGGATACTAAATGTGTGTCTGGGGGGGATGTTTGGGACTTGCGATCAGTCTATAAAACTGAGAATATAAGTAAAATTATAGGACCTTCGAAGCATCTGCCACAGACTTCCGTCGAGGGACAGTGCTCGGCCGTAATAATCATTAAATTTTACAGTATTCTTTCAAACATATATAAAAATCAGCCCTGAGAATTTGAGAGAAGAAATAAACTCAACATTTGCGGAAAACTTTAGTTTAGAAGCAAGTCATCATTTTCTTT
>JARQZK010002953.1:440000-465764 GCA_030704885.1 Cynegetis impunctata | reverse complement strand
CGGGTTCTTATTGCCGACCGACTAAAAACCCCTCTCCTTTTTGTTCGCTTTCGCGGCACCATCTCAGCTCCCGGAAAAAACCTTTGGTTTATAACCTCAGGAGCTGAATGTTTATTCTCTCTCTACCCTATCCTTTCTCAAGGTAAGAAACTCATGTCATCTACGCACTTCTTCGCGGCCATATCTGCTCCCTGCTGTAGGTTACGCTCTCTACACGCTGTCTAATCACCTTATACAAAAACATGGGACTATGTTTTCCACTGCTTACATTCGACACTAACACCAACTACCACTGTGTATAGATAAAATATATAAATAAATAAATAACACCTATGTTTCCGACTATCACATCCAACTAGAGACACCGAGACTGTATAATAAAACTATTACTGTTACCGTGCTGGGCTACACGGGATCTTAGCAAATGCTCTTTCTCTCACTCTGTGTTGTTTGAGCTATTGGGGGAGCTGCTGGACCCAGCGTAAGCTAACCTAACAGCAAAGCTGTATGACCAATGAAATCACTACTTCAAAATTATGGCGGATAAGGGGAATAGTTAAAACTTCCAAAGCATTCTTCTCTTACATCAATTCTATTCACGTACCAAAGTCTTAGGTATGTTTTCAATTTGCAGAAACTGAGGAGGTCAAACCTAATAAGAAACACAACAAACAAGAAATTTTCACAAAAAATTGGTTTATACCGCCAAAAGGTTGTTCCCTAACAATAGTTATCCAGATGCAAACTCTCAATCGTTTAACTCACTGTGGCGCGGAATTTTTGGTGTGAAAATCAGTCGAAAACGTTTTTATTCTACCTCCTTACACTCTCCAAGAAGCCTTAGAAGGCTGGATATCTAATAGGTTGTCCATAATTAATTTCCACATGCTTTTCCCCGGCACTCTTCTTCTTCTTCTTTAGCCTGTTCTCTTCCACTCCTGGACATAGGCCTCCTCCATGTTTTTCCACCATTGTCTGTCCTGTGCACTCAAGATCCAGTTCTTGCCGGCTTTCCTCTGGACATCGTCTCTCTACCTTGTTTGGGGGCGCCCGACACTACGCCTACCTTCTCTGGGCCGCCACTGCATTATGGCCTTTGTCCACTTGGTGTCATCCCTGGCGACGTGCCCTGCCCAGCGCCACTTATTGACGGCGATTCGCTCTATGACATCAACGACTCTTGTTTTCTCCCTGATGATCTCGTTTCTGACTCGGTCCCTCAAGCTTAGCCCCAGCATCGCACGTTCCATAGCCCTTTGACAAACCCTGAGTCGGTTCGCCGTGTTTTGAGTTAGGGCTATAGTCTCAAGGCCGTAGGTCATGACGGGTAAGATGCAGCCGTTCCCCGGCACTACCTTCCTCAAATTTTGAAGATGTTAAACTTCTGACTGAATTTACCCAAATTTGAGAGTTTTGTTCTGCCCTCATTTCTGCCTGAAGAAAATCTCCAGGTACCAAATTTCAGCTCATTTGGTCTGTTATTGACTAAGAAAAGTGAAATAGGTGAAAATAGAATACATGCAAGGACATCATTTCAATATATATATATATATATATACATATATATATATATATATATATATATATATATATATATATATATATATATATATATATATATATATATATATATATATATATATATATATATATATATATATATATATATATATATATATAGGGTGTCCGGAAATGATGAGCAAAAAATTCAGGAGAGAATTCTAGACCAAAAATAAATGGTGCCTCTTCATATAAAATTTTTTCGAAAATTGATTATTAACGTAGTTACAGGGTGTTAAAGTTAGATTTTATTTACAGTTTTTTTTTAGAGTTTTGCCTCGCTCATAATATTTCGACGAAATCTCATATTTGGGGCTTTATCGGGATGAGGAAAACAAATTTTCCCACCGGATTCTCGCATTTTGTAGAGGGCGCCACATACGAGCCTATACTTTCATTTAAATGGTCTCAACTTTTTTGTGTTACACTGTATACGACTTTTGACTGAATATTTTCATTTTCCTAACCTTCTGACATGAAAAAGGTATACTACTTTTGTTTCGATAAATCTTACCGTTTTCGAGAAAAACGCTAAAATAACATTGCTTGCATGTGATGAATACGAAATCATTTTAATTTATTTTCAACCTTAAACATAGCATCCTTTGGAACGTGCGCTATGGTTGCCGTAGAAACAAGTTTGGGGAGAATTAGTTTTGACAGTTAATAATTTTGTTCAAGTTATTTTGTAATAATTGTTGTCATAAAAAAATAATGATGAATAACAATTACTCTAACGCGGAGTTGCGGGACATGCATTATTATTACGGTTTAGCTGCTGGTAATGCTCTTGCAGCACGACGTTTTTATCGTGAAGCATTTCCAAATAGATACCTACCTCAATCGCGAATGTTCAGTACTATCCATCGAAGACTGGGAGAATTTAGATCGTTCAAAACTAGAATTTTTGATGTTGGTCGACAACGGAATACTAGAACAGCAGAAGCAGTAGTTCGTATTTTGAATTCGATACAGAATAATCCCAATACAAGTGTTAGAAAAATTAGTTTCCAAGAGGGCATTCCCAAGAGCTTCGTACATGAAGCAATACGCGAACAAAACCTTTATCCGTACCACTACCAAACGGTGCAATTGCTATCTGCCGAGGAACCTGCTGCTCGTGTGAATGTATGCAATACCATTAGAATACTCCATAATGGAGACCAAAATTTTGTTCGTAATATCCTTTTCACGGACGAAGTTGAATTTGGGCATGATGGCTTGATAAACCTTCATAATGAGCATTTTTGGCCTGATGAGAATCCTCACTTATCAATAGAGCGTGGTTACCAAAATAAGTTTTCCGTTAACGTGTGGGCTGGTATTGTGGGGGACTACTTAATTGGGCCACATTTTTTTCCACAAAGACTCAATGGTGAAGTTTACTTGAATTTTTTAAGAAACCACTTACCTATTTTATTGGTTCTATCACTCGGATTGAGAAATGCAATGTGGCTGCTTCAAGATGGCGCGCCACCACATTATAGTTTAGCGGTCAGGCAATCCTTAAATGATACTTTTCCTGAAAGGTGTATAGGACGCGGTGGATTCTTTTTTTGGGGCTATCTGAAGACGCTAGTATACAGGACACCTGTGAATAGCGTCGAAGAGCTGAGAGAAAGAATCGTTGCCAATTGTGAGGTAATAAGGCAGAAGGAAGGAATATTCCAAAGAGTTCTTCGGAATTTTTTAAGAATTAATCGAGGAATTAATTAATGCATTGAAGAAGAAGGACGTCCCTTTGAATATTTGATTTGAATGTTGAATTTTTCGTTCGTTAACCTTATGATTTTATTAATAAACCATTCTTTCTTCGTTGAGTACGCTATTTTTTTTTAGTTTTTATCACTGACCACCATCGGCGTAATAACAAATTTTCAAAAAATTACTAACTGTCAAAACTAATTCATCCCAAACTTGTTTCTACGGCAACCATAGCGCAAGTTTCCAAACGATGCTATGTTCAAGGTTGAAAATAAATTAAAATGATTTCGTATTCATCACGTGCAAGCAATGTTATTTTAGCGTTTTTCTCGAAAACGGTGAGATTTATCGAAACAAAAGTAATACACCTTTTTCATGTCATAAGGTTAGGAGAATAAAAATATTCAGTCAAAAGTCGTATACAGTGTAACACAAAAAAGTTGGGACCATTTAAATGAAAGTATATGCTCGTATGTGGCGCCCTCTACAAAATGCGAGAATACGGTGGGCAAATTTGTTTTCCTCATCCCGATAAAGCCCCAAAAACGAGATTTCGTCGAAATATTATGAGCGTGGCAAAACGTAGAGCAATAAAACTGTAAATAAAATCTAACTTTAAAACCGTGTAACAACGTTAATAATCAAGTTTCGAAAAAATTTTATACCATTTATTTTTGGTCTAGAATTCTCCCCTGAATTTTTTGCTCATCATTTCCGGACACCCTGTATATATCTGTGTGTGTGTGTGTGTGTGTGTGTGTTTGTGTATAGCAAAACCAACTACACATTCTCAACTGAGGTACCCAATAATTTATAAACATTGTTTTTACGGAAGAAATAAATATCTCTCATGGTTCTTTCTCTTCAAGTTATGTGATTTTTTTACGAATTCTACTGTAGTGGTGTTTCAAGATACATAATTATTACCATTTGCTGTTATAGATCAGACAACGGGGTAAATAGCCGTAAATGAACGTTGTCTCATTACATACAGTTTAGTTGATATTATCGGGCTGCTTGAATGTGAAACAATTTGAACTACGACGTAGGAATTTTCAATGAGCTTGAATTATTCATTCTAAGATTTCTCATAAACTGCGTTACAATAAAATCATTATGGTCTACAGTATTGTGCTAGGTAATGTGAACACGACAGTTTGCTTAGATATCCTATTTAACTTGTCCTTCTTCAACCTTTATTAATTAAGAAAAGATCATCGATAATGGATAGGTAGTCAGGGCTAAATACATAAATATTTAGGAACATTCAAGGCAAACCAAGGTGTAAGTAATTTAAACATCAAACAAAGGATCATCACTGAAAGATGAATAGAAATAAAACAGCTACCAAATACAATAATATCACAAATAATGTAAAAAAATAATACGTACATAAGTCTATTTATTGAAAGTATTATACTATACAGATGTATATCATGAAATGTGGAAAATATCAGTGAAAAATCAGGAGAGACTTGAAGCAGTGGAAACGGTTTTTTGGACGCCCAGCTTTGAAATCTCTAGAGCATGTGAAATGTATATATCTGAGAAAAAAATGCACGAGCAGCAGAGCTCCGTCACTAAGGTTGCATTTCTCCGTATTTTAATGTTTTTTACGTCCAAATTCTTAAGTCAATTTGGAGGGGCTGAAGAGATAAATGGAGCTTGAATACCTGCAGTATGCACTTCTTTAACATTAAATTAATCCTCCTACAATACTTCAATCCTCGTAACTCAAGCAGCAGATGCTGTGGAGTTTTGCAAAACCTCCAAAACCAAAGAAAGAACATGAAATCTGTATATGAAAATGATGGCGGTTAGAAAAAATAGTTCAAACAACTACATTGCACATCAACTCAATCAACGTAAGACATTTCAACCATCTAACTCAATTTCAATGAGCTGTGGATGAGCGCATATACTCAAACATAACGAAAAACAAGAAAGCTCTAACTAAAAATGGCGGCGGTGAGATAAAAAATGTATAGGTACTGCCAAAAGCCACTGTCTTAGAAGAAACTCAATCCACGTATAAATATTCAAACCTTCGAATCAAGTTGAGGGAGTTTTGTGAATGCAAAAATCGATTTTCTTAAGCTCCATACATACTCCAGAATGCCCTATGAGGCTAAATGTCGAATAAATTTTCGATAATTAATTTCCACATCTTTTGCCTTGCACCTCGAGCTAAGAACTTATACTGTTCCTAGGTATAATAAATAACTATTTTTTTCCCGATATATCTCCATCGGCCACCATCAGACCAAATGAGCTGATATGGTCTTTGAGAATATTTACTGATGCAAATAAAACTATCCAAATTAGGGTAATTGAGTCAAAGCTCTGGTAACTTTAATCTTTGGGTAAGAAAGTGGAGGAGAGACGAGGAGAGATGCACGAGTGGAAAATATTCAAATTGTGGTTGAATATGTGGAAATCAATTATGAACAACAAATATAAAAGTCTGTTTTCTAGTGCTGTTTGGAGGGTGAATGAAGCTAAAAAATAAGGGTGTTTGCAACCCCACCAAATTATGTGTCTAAGGGGGTCAAAAATAAGTAGTTTTGTTTTTTGATGCTAAGGAAGTGCCTTTTGGGGTTATCAATTTTTTCTCTATCTGCTTCCATTTTTATATGGAGATTTCTTGTTTTTCATGACTTTTTGGAGGTTTTGCGAATCTCCACAACTCAACCAGATTGTATGAGATGGTTGAAATTTCTTACGTGGATTGAGTTGATGATTTTAAGGAACTGTTTTGTATTGTTCTCAACTATTTTCTTCGACTGCTTCTATTTGAAGGTAGTAATGTAATTTTTTTTGTGGTTTTTGAGGTTTTGCTCATATCCACAGCTTTCAGCTGTGTTGGAGGGTTGAAATTTGGTAAGTGGATAAAGTTTTAAGGAATGTGCAGATTATAGGTTTCATTTGATCAATTTTATCGCCACAATTTTTTTGTTGAAATTGTCCAAATTGACTTAACAGGTTGAGATGTTGTAGGTATGTAAAAAGGACAAAAATGAAGGGGAAATACGACCTCTGCGGCTCATGAATTATTATGAGTACAATTCTCGTTGTTGAGACACATTATAGCCAGCTCTCTAGTGTGGTTGCTATAATTTTAATTTTTCTATGACTTTCCTTGTTCCAATTCGTTTTGGATGCACAGTTTCAGGAACGATATGTGTTAACAGGCAATGCAAGTTTGTGGAAGTAATTACGGGTCGAGTTGCGAGAATGATTTGTTGAGAAAATATGTGATTAAATTTGCCACAAACCACGATTATATTAATCGTGATATTATTGCAAGTGAAGCTCAGAATTTCATGCGAATTATTCCTGTTTTACGCTGACACTTGAGATAACTAGTAGATTTATTAACCAATGTGAATGAGGTGGAATTTAAATAAAATCAATTACTTATTCCCCATAGGTTTTGTTATGTTTTACTGTCCTATAATTCTAGAATATAAGTAGGTTCTCCTATTTCCCAGTTTTAAAAAAAAATCTCATACTATTTCAAGGATATCCTTATATAAAATAATTATGAAATTGTATATATATATATATATATATATATATATATATATATATATATATATATATATATATATATATATATATATATATTATATATATATATATATATATATATATATATATATATATATATATAACTTTTTGACTTTTTATATATAGGGTGTTTCTGAATTGATGCGAAAGATTTCAATGGGTGATTCTTCAGCAAAAATTAAGGGGGGTCTTTCATATAACTTTTTGTTCAACACCCTGTTCCCTCCAAGTTACAGCCCTTTGAAATTAGGTGAAAAAAAATTGTTTTTATTCAATACATCCACTTAGGAAAAAACTAGAGGAATGAAATTTGGCAGATAACTGCTGCTAATAAAATGGCAGTTTTTGAGTGTTTTTCTTACACTGATATGTTAGCACAAGAGGCTGAAAAAAACAACCCCTATAATATTTTGCATCAGAACTTTTTAATGCGCTTATACTTTCCTATTTAAAAAATATATTTTAAAAGACAGACTCAATCTGCAACTTTTTTATGACTTGACTTTTCATCATAAAGTTGTTAGTTTGATCACAAAAAAATAAAATAGTGCTCAGACTCTTCCCATAAATTTACAGAGAGGTTATCATATATTTAAAAAAAAACAAGTAAGCTGCTGTCAAATGAAGTCATTTGACAAATAGTTTTATTGTCCTGATTTTTTCTAATTTCTAGACAGTTTTATGATGACTTCAAACATTTTTCACAACTAAATAAAACTTTATTGAAAGAATCGCATTTTTTTATTTAGTTGAATAATATTGCAAATTAGAGCGGATTGAACAATAATTGTACTACTAATAACAATTAACAAATTATTTGTAATTTGACAGCAGCTTACTTACTTGTTTTTTTTTTTTAATAAATGATAACCTCTGTGAATTTATGGGAAAATAGTCTGAGTACTATTTTATTTTTTTGTGATCAAACTAACAACTTTATGATTAAAAGTCCAGACATAAAAAAGTTGCAGATCGAGTCTGTCCTTTCGAATATATTTTTTAAAAATGAAAATATAGGCGCATTAAAAAGTTCTGATGCAAAATATTATAGGGGTTGGTTTTTTTCAACCCCTTGTGATTACATTTAAGGGTAACAAAAACACTCAAAAACTACCATTTTATTAGCAGCAGCTATCTGCCAAATTTCATTCTTCTAAATTTTTCCAAAGTGGATGTATTGAATAAGAACAATTTTTTTCACCTAATTTTAAATGGCCGTAACTTGGAGGGAAAAGGGTGTTGAACAAAAAGTTAAATAAAGGAACGCTCTTCTATTTTGATAAAAAATCACCCATTCAAATCTTTCGCATCAATTCAGAAACAACGTGTATATATATATTATCTATATATATATATCTATATATATATATATATATATATATATATAATATATATATATATATATATTATATATATATGTATATATATATATATATATTAATTTAAATTAATCGATGTATCCAATCTCCTCCTAATTGATTCGCGAACTTTTTGAAAATAAAAGCATCAAGTAAGCTACGAGGCTTATCCTGCAATGTACTTTTACTTTTTGGAACGTATCTAGTAGGCTGGTAAGTTAAATTCATTGTATTTTCTTCTGCTGTCATTGCGAAATGAAATAAAATTTTCAACAACCTGTATCTCAAAAATGAATGCTTTGCGGATTCATGCTGATATGAAATTTTCTCCTTATAAATAAGGTGAGAGATTTGCCTGTAAAATATCGGACGCTTATTAAATAAGTATATATAATAATATATACTTATATATATATATATATATATATGTTTATGTATATATATATATATATATATATATATATATATATATATATATATATATATATATATATACCGGGTGTAAATGAGTTGATGGGCCACCCCCATAACTTTTTAATGGATACTTCGATTTGATTGCAATTTGGGTGGTTTATCTCAGACACAATTTTGAGTTTTTTCACATACAAAATCAATATGGCTGACTTCCGGTTTCACAGAAAACGATATAAAAATTAAAAATTCAAATGAAACACCCTATATATATTTACATATTTAATTCTGAGGCTTCAAATACATACATTCCAACTGTCAATTTTTTTTTCATATTTCGTAAACAGAGGCGGTCTCTGAGGAATCATTTTGAAGGAATTTGAAGGAGCTTTTTGATATACAGGGTGGCCCTTGTATGTTTCTATTTAAAAAACTGAGTTTTGGTTCGAAAAAGAATTTAATCGTTAACAAACTTCACGAAAATGAATTTTTTGAAAAATTATTATTTTGGGCGATATTTTAAATCAATTATCTATGATTTAGACGACGTCGCAGACATCTACGATAAAAAGAACAAAATTGATACGGCGCTAGAATTGACATTTGACAGATGGAATGTATGTATTTGAAACCTCAGAATTAAAATATGTAAAAATATAAAGGGTGTTCCATTTGAATTTTTAATTTTCATATCGTCTTCTGTGAAACCGGAAGTCAGCCATATTGATTTTGTATGTGAAAAAACTGAAAATTATGTTTGAGATAAACCACCCAAATTTCAATAAAATCGAAGTATCCATTAAAAAGTTATGGGGGTGGCCGATCACTCATTTACACCCGGTATATATATATATATATATATATATATATATATATATATATATATAATATATATATATATATATCTATATCTGGTATTTATGGTGTACAACATGAATGAATTACGATGATTTAATACAAGTTTACGAGTATCTACGGTGATTTATCGAGGATTTAGTGATTTATTGGGGATTTACGGTGATTTACTGAGGATTTATTGAAAATTTACGAGGATTTACCGGGGATTTAGATCAGCTATTTATGTATTACGCATGCGTTTTGCTCCACTCTAGACTTCGGGCAGTGTTGCCACTGGCTTGAAATTTACAAGGATTTATCGGTGATTTATTGATGATTTAAGAGATCTGGCGGAGATTTATAGGAATTTATTTCTTGAAAATGATTTAAGGTGTACAAGATTTGGGGCAGATATTCTCCCCTCGTATATATATATATATATATATATATATATATATATATATATATATATATATATATATATATATATATATATATATGTGTGTGTGTGTGTGTGTGTGTGTGTGTGTGTGTGTGTGTGTGTGTGTGTGTGTAATTATTTACCTACATATAGTGGAGTATATATAGATATACTCAATTTAAGAAAATGTTAATTTTTTTCGAATTCAGAATTTTTTAATATCATCTATTTCTGCTATCATCCGTTTCTAGTACTTTCCCACGCAGTTGTTTCGAATTCGCCATAGCCCACTTTTCCGTCACTTCGGATATTTCTGTTGTGGTCTTTCCTCCATGAGTTGAGGCCAGGTCGACGAACTAGAACCACTAGAGGGCGTCTACGTTACGTATGCGGTGTTTCGCTTTTAACCAGCAGGTGGCTGGATCAACCTGACATTATGAAGTTTAATCATTGTGAAATTGCAATGATAAGCTTCGTTGAGCTTTCAATAGATTATTCCATTTCCTAGTCTGTTTTTCCAAAACCTTCGGATTTCAATATATTGAGACACCTATTCATCCTTCATCTTTTTTAGGTTGAATTTAGTTTTACAATTTTACAGTCGAATTATATTCCCAGAATATTTTCCTTCATTGTTTTTCCTCTTTACAGTTAACTGTGTTATTGATTCATTGAATCAAGCGATTCATAATTGAACTATAGAAACTTGATTATTGCATTATTTTCTCTGATAACTTTCACTGTAACTACTTAGTGATAAAATTAATTGTCAGTAGACTCGTCTCTGCAGCGTCGCAGCGTTCTTGAGAAAATATATATATACCTATCACCTTGTTTCGTACAGCTGTGCAAAATGAGTATATAGACGATGTTCGTTGACATTTTGTGTTATCTTCATTTCTGAATGGAGTTGTGGAAACTTCCGGCTGGCGAAGTCGTAGTGTGTTTTCTCAATACGCTTCGTAATCATTGATAGTTTTGTGTTGTGAAGCGTTAAGATAGTGCTCCACCAAAGAAAAGTTGCCAACTTTTATTACCAACAAGTGTTGACAACACAAAAGTTGGCAATTTTTCTTTGGTGGTGATCTACATTTACAAAAACTTCTGTCACCACCTTTACGGTGGTGCTCCACCAAAGAAAAGTAGCCAACTTTTGTGTTGTCAATACGTGCTGCTGACAACATTTTCAGTAAATGTAGATCTCCACCTATGAAAAATTGCCAGGTTGTCAACACGTGTTGGTGACAAAAGTTGTCAACTTTTCTTTGGTGGAGCATACTTAGATATATTGATTTTGTCATTGCAATCCTTTGCGGTGGTGACGTTGATTGACATTCCGCTCTTGAAGGTATCATGAAAATAATTCCAGATTGCCAATCGTAACTTCATCAGCTAGTCCGTAATATTGTACTCAATATTTCTGTGTTTCAGATAATTTCCTTTGATATACATTTATATATATATATATATATATATATATATATATATATATATATATATATATATATATATATATATATATATATATATATATATATATATATATATATATATATATATATATATATATATATATATATATATATATATATATATATATACTTATATATATTTATTTGTAAATTTTTGAGGGTGCAGTCAGTCAGAATAATTTATTGTTGGTCTAGGTTAAAGAATACTCTTTGTCATATGGTCGAGCTTTCAGAAATGGTTATTTCTTTTATCAAGACATTAACTTGACGTTATATAAATTTTGAAAAACGTAAAAAAGGAACAGAAAAGCTGATGGGTACACCTTGAAACTTCGTCACATATGTAAACATCCATTTCAAGAAATATGTGACGAAGTTTCAAGGTGTACTTACCCATCAGCTTTTCTGTTCCTTTTTTACGTTTTTCAAAATTTATATAACCTCAAGTTAATGTCTTGATAAAGGAAATAACCGTTTCCGAAAGCTCGACCATATGACAAAAAATATTTTTTAACCTTGCCCAACAATTATTCTGACTGCAACCTCAAAAATTTACAAATAAATGTTTTCTCAACTAGCCAGCCAAGACCGAGGATAAGACTACCCTTCTATATTTATATATTGATTTATCCTTCTCTGAAACTAAACATGTCGCCTGTGTTGAAAAGATATCCTTTGTTGTAGTTACATTACGTTTCATCATTATCAGGCCTAGTTTCCATTCACCTAATGTAACTTGCTATAAGGAACTTCATTGAATCTGCTTAATTCAAAATTATTATGTATGCGTAATTTTATCATTATCTAGATAAAATCTAGATTGCAAAATTATTATCAAGTATTTTGAGCTGGTGTTGAGATATTATACATGACGTGAGTAAAATAATCCTTAATTTAAATTGAAAGTGTCATAATTTTATGGCTTTATCTATATCTACTTATAAATTGATATCGTAATATAATGAAAGTTTTCATTACTTATCAGAAGTTTATATTATTAAATTAATTCTCATAATATTCCATTATAAATACATATTCTGATTAACATTTAGAAAATGTTCATCTTAAAATGTTGTTTAAACAGTAGACCTTTCCCCTAATAAAAAAAAAGAATATAAACAAAGATATGAACGATCATATTGAAATATTTTCTATATATTGAGTATTTATTTTTAAGAAAATTTGTACTTCGAATACAGGCACAGGATTCACTTCCCCCTCTCGAGCACAGCTTTACATACGTTTTTTGAACATTTTTGCTCCCATATCGATCCCATGTACTTTTGTACTGCGTAGTCAGCGAAAAAATTAGAAGAAACATTGATTTTGACTTCTCTTATTGCAGTAAATATGTTCATTTTTGAGGCTTTTCAATAGAATAATTTGTCATGTTACATGTTGAAATCGGCCGAAAGGCGTAATCACTTTTCGTGATTATATATACATTATATATACATATATATATATATATATATATATATATATATATATATATATATATATATATATATATATATATATATATATATATATATATATATAATATATATATAAATATATATATAAATATATATATAAATATATATATATATATATATATATATATATATATATATATATATATATATATATATATATATATATATATATATATATATATATATATATATATATATATATATATATATATATATATATATGAAGTGAAGTAGGACATTTATTTGAAACTAATCAAACAAACCTCCTAGCGGAGCTGGTTATACGAGTTCACGAAACATCGAAAAGCCTCCACATACCTTGGATGGTGTATGTTAGAAACATTAAGTTGTTTATCACAATCAACGGAAATGATAGACAGTCTGTTTCGCTCTTATTTGGGGATCATCAGTATCATCCATCCATCGAAAGTGATAACCAACCAAATATTTCTAACGGCGTTATATTTTCCTTCCAGTGATTATATGGCATATAAATATGACACAGCGGCACCAGTCGGAAACAAATGAACCACATCTTACAGATAGAAGAAAACATTTCGGCAACGAGAACTCGTACGTCCTGACACCCGAAGGTGGTTACTATATTCGCTAAGCAAGAGTAAAGTTGATACATCAATTCGATGTAATTCAACATTCACGAACGTGTATCGATAACACGAAGAATTCTGTTTTCTATTATATACAGGGTCCTGCAACAGTGGCGCGTTGTTCCATATCTCTATGGGAAACAGATAGAAATCTATATTTCTATAATATTACCTTATTGCTCGAGCTCGACAAAATAAAAATATTGTCGGTGACACAGGGTGTTCAATTTCTTCTGGGCGAATATCAACTATGTTTTTTCAAATGGCAACCTATATTTTTTATCACTTTTCTGGTTTCTACATAGAAAATAAAAGATATTTTATTCGCTGAAAGGTTGTTTTTTGATCGAAAGAATTTTGGAGATTGAAATTATTTTAAATATACAACGTACATTTTGTGGTGTAATTCACAACTTGTTTATCTTCCAACAGGTTATTTTTGGAAAAAGTCTTTCATTGAGATTATAGTGAAGAAATATGAATATTTGCCATTTTGCGCTGTTTTAAGAAGAACTAGTGAACTTAACCATAGGGAATACTTCATGACATTTGTAGAGCCTTTCTTAACGTTTCTTATGGATCTATAATATACAGGGTGTTCCATTCAAAATAAGTAAGATTCTGTACATTTTTATTTAGAATATGTGGCAAGCGATTTTTCATACCCTGTATATCGCAGCTTGATTTCAGATATATCGTTTGAGAGAGTTACCAATGTAGAATATTTGACCAAAATTAAATTTCAATTGGACTTGGCACAACTTCATAATTTAAAATATTCTGACTGACAAATATTGGTAAAAAAACCTGTCATGCTAGAAATCTCGAAAATCGTCGATATTTTCGAAGTGAAGATATACATAAAGTGTCTTTTATTTTCTATGTAGAAACTAAAAAAGCGATAAAAAAATATCAAAAACAAATGTGTGTATATATATATATATATATATATATATATATATATATATATATATAAATTTGTTTTTGATAGCATCTCTAGCGGCACCCTCTAAGCTAAATGAGCTGAAATTTGGTATCTGAATTGTTTCGAGGCAGCAGAAGGTAACTATTAAATTTTAGTTGAATTTTTTCAACCCCCACCATCTTTACGTAGATATTTTGTATTTTTTCGTAAATTTTGAAACCTCCACAGCTTCTACACATTGTACCAGAGGGTTGAAATTGGATTTCAACTCTTTTTTTCTAACCGCGCTGGAATTCACGGAGAATATTTCATTCGAATAGCATCTCGTCCTTCTTCGCTATTTATACTTACTTGCACTTCGCGAATTTTTTTTAACGGAATAAATTATTTTCTAATTTTTATTACGTTTTGCTATCAAATGGTGGTTACTCATTACGCGATGCACTTCTTCAATAAAATAAATCGTATTGGTTTGCTATCAAAGTGTTATTTTTCGAACAATAATTTATTCCATTCGAATCGCACCTCGACGCGATGCGCTTCTCGAGCTTTTTTCTTTGAGACTGTAAAAGAAAGAAAGATGAGGTGCCATGGGACACCAGGTAGGAACGAAGTTCCCTCGGATTCGAAATTATAATATAATTAAGGTAAACGCACCAGTTGTCGACACTGTACATGTAGTCGACACCCATTGTAATTATTGGAAAAAATAACGTTACCATAGCAAACATCGACTTCCCGAAATAACCAATGATAGCTCCGACTTTTTAGTGCACATTGCCATTGCCATAGTTATGCCATGGAAACTCACTCACATACAAGAATACAATTGAAGTTTTTCCAGCAACCTCGACGTTTCCCGCCAATAACCAGTGCTTGTTAAGGTGTAGGTTAAGAAAAACTAATTTTGTTGTGGTGTTGTTTAGTGGTATTTTTTGACTAAAAATGTTTTTATTGTGTTCTATTAACTAAGAAACCTTCGAAGCTGCAGCCCAGGTAAGTATATTGTGGTTTTTCAAGTTTTTGACATATTTTTTGGCATGTGTCGAGTACTGGTACACGAAAAGTGCTATGTTCCTATAGTAGACAGGGGTGTCGAGAAAAGGAACATTTTTATAAGATAATAACTCAGTGTGGTTTGAACGTTCAGCTCATTCGATACAGATATGTATATGTAACTTTACTGTACGATAACTAGATCCAATATTCGTCACCCCATGTCGACTATTGGAACGGAGTGTGATCTTCCACTCCGTTCCAATAGTCGACATGGGGTGACGAATATTGGATCTAGTTATCGTACAGGTGTGGTAATCTCCTATAGTCGACACGGTTGTCGACTATAGGAGAAAAAATATTTATGTGAAAAGAGCCTAATGTAACTGTAATGGTTTATTCATTCAATACGGATCAGAACAAATAACATTTGTCTCTTTTGTTATCGCCTTTCGAACTAGCTTTGCTGTGTCCAGAACATTCTTCACCGCCAAAAAACGATAGAGAGATATTCTACCTGCTGTGATAGAGTACTATAAAAGAAAAGAATGTAAGGAACAAGAAGAAGAAAGGCGTAAAGAAGAAAGGAAAAAAGCAAGAGATGCCAAGAAAGAGTTTTTTTTTTTTTTTTTTAACTCGAGGGACCTACAGTTTAACGCCGGTGCCGAACGGCCAATGGGCGTGTAAACGATGTACATTACCCAACATTTTTCATCATGAATAACCACTAAATTCCGGACATATACAACACCCAAGAGCGAGGTGGGACTCGAACCCACAATCCTCGATTTACAAACGGTATAAGGCAGTTCACCTTACCGCTGGTCTACCGAGGCCTCAAGAAAGAGTTAGCACACAACAGAAGAAACTTAAGTTGATAAAGACAAAACAACCATTGCCACCAGAGTCGTCTTCTTAGGATTCAGACAGGATTTCATACCGACAATCAGAAGATTCTGACTGGGAAGAGGTGTATTCTGAAAATACTAGCTTCGAAGTCTTGATGAAGCAAGGAAGTTTTATATTATCAGAGTTTAAGAGTGGCAAAAGGAATGCGTCTGTATTTATACTTATGTATTATTCAAGCATTTGTTTCACGTGGAAACATATTAGTTATGGGTTGAAAAACTTTGACAGTCGAAGAAAGGAATTTGTAGCTGTTTTGATATCATATATTTCATTCGATCAGATAATCAGTAAAGTCGAGACTCCAGAACTGATTACACCTAGGGAAAGGGCCAGCTACCGATTTCTCAATGCCTTAACAAT
Source organism: Cynegetis impunctata (assembly GCA_030704885.1). NCBI lineage: Eukaryota > Metazoa > Arthropoda > Insecta > Coleoptera > Coccinellidae > Cynegetis > Cynegetis impunctata. Next base: position 449,155 of record JARQZK010002953.1, on the reverse strand, counting down.
TAATGAACTATAAAAGTGACTTTAGAAAGTTTTTGATACATTTGTGTTATTTAAATCTTTCTATTTCATTTTACCTATAAGATATTCAATTCACAAATGTGTTGAATATTTTATTATTGTTTTCTGCTTTCACAACATACATTTTTCTTGTTATGTAATTTCCCATGATTAAAACTGATGTTATTTACATGTGTCGACTACTGGAGCATTTTCAGTGTCAAGAACTGGAACAACCTTAATTTACCGTGTCGAGCTTAGGGACATTTGCAGATATTTACAAAAAAATCTATTTTTTTCTTATTTGGTTAAAAATCATCCCAATTTGTGATTTGGCTTGAAGCCTAAACTATGAACATCCGGTAGGCATGGTAGTTTTGATATGAACTTCAATTTACTGGAATCTGTGCACGAATAACTGATTTTTTTTATAACGTGTCGACAACTGGTGCTATTACCTTAAGTATTAATATAAAATTAATATCGTATTGAGGATTTACAAACTATACGAAAATAAACGTGTTCATTTACGAGTAAAATTAAATTATAATGTGAGTAAACACCACTTGCTTGGACAAGAATATTATGTATATGTCGTGGCAGAAGGAGAAAGATAAAGAAAGAATGACGCATGCGCATTGCACTTCCGTTATATGTTTTTCTTACGTTTTAGTCTCACATTATTTTCGGTTCACAAATTTTAAGTTGGATTGATTTTGAACTTGAGGTACCTGATAAGATACTTGCCATAAATTAATAAGCCATGGTGTTCCTACTTCTACTAACCGCACGACATGCATCAACCTTTCGGACATGGCAGTTCGGAGCAGGAAGTTGGTAATAAACGATATACAGGTGCACTTAACTCCAAGTGGTAATAAATTCGATTTAAACGACTTATTTTCACCAACAAATATCGTCTGGAAGATAATCAAATATTTCATTCCGTTTAACTGGAGCGTCATATATACCCAGGAAGAATCTTATCTTATGATGAGTGGCTATAAATGAGGGTACTGATTCTACTGCAGACGAAACGCGGATGCGCCAAAGTGGAGCAATAAACAGCTGTAGACCGTGGTGCCTTCGTTTTCTATTGTCGTCTACTGATGATAAATCAGCCTGTGGCCTTTGTTTATATAAAATCTGTTTTTTGTCGAAGATTTAGTCCTATTTTCTCTGAAAATAATGAACTATTCCACTGTTAGTTGCGGTAGTGGTTTTTATATCCTAACAAGTGTTTCGTAATTGTTTTTTTTTGTTTGAAGAGGTTATATATACAGGGTGTTCGGCACATGAAACAACAATATTTTTTGGGGTATTAATTGTTGGGGTAATTTTCTACCTTTTCTCTTTGGACCCTTGGTTCTAAGACTCACGGTTAAGGAGATATAATTTTTTATATTTTTTTCTCAAATTTCCCAAAACTCCTCCTTTAAACCCTCGTAAGTTTTTTATTAATACCTGTAAAAGCCTAATTTTTTCAACTGAATATTTTGCAATGTGTGCTTGTTCAAATAGTGAATAGTTTCCATTACAACTGTTGGTACCATACGAGGATTTTTATTCCACAGAATAAGAGATTTTGTGAAAATTGATCAACTTGAAAATTCAATTTTGAAAAAAGTAACAACAATTGAGAGCTTCACTCTCATTTAAAAACTTCTTTACTTTATAATCTTTTCAACTGTATGCTTAACATTGATAAGAAAAAAACATTTCTGCTTCAAATTGCGGATATTACTTCAGAAAGACGAAAAAAGTTCGGACTAAGTGAGGAAAACAATTTTATTTTTATGATCGTTTATTTGAACAAAATATAAACTACTACCCAAAATTTAATAAACAACTGTTCTCTAGTTATAATTTTAGTTCGAACTGTTCTCCTTTGTTCCTAATGCACGGCTGGCACCTCTTTCTTACTTCAGCCGTTACGGTAGCTAGTTATTTGTTGAAGCAGAAATATTTCTGTTTTTGTTCGAACAAAATGTGAATTGAATATCGTTTATTTGAACGAAAGATAAACTAATAACAATAATTTAATACCTACCTGCTCCTTTTTTGTTGAAGCAGAAATATGTGTACCAAGAGAGCAGACAGGTATTAAATTACTATAAGTAGTAATTTTGTTCAAATAAACGATCATAAAATCACATTTCGATCGAACAGAAAAGAGAAATATTTAAGCTTCAACAAATAAGTAGCTAGCGTAACGGCTGAAGTAAGAAATAGGTGCCAGACGTGCATTAGGAACAGTTCGAACAAAATTTATAACTAGAGAACAGTTATATATCAAATTATCGTTAGTAGTTTAACTTTTGTTGAAAAAAACGATCATAAATAGAAAATTGTTTTCCCCACTAAGTCGGAACGATTTCCGTCTTTCTGAAGGAATATCCGAATTATTATGGAGCAGAAAGGTTTTTTTCTTATCAATGTGTAGCATACCGTTGAAAAGTTTATTAAGTGAAGAAGTTTCTAAAGGAGAAATAATAATTTTGAATAAAATATATTATAACTATTTGAACAAGCACTTATTACAGAATATTCAGTTGAAAAAATTGGGCTTTTACAGGTATTAATAAAAAACTTATGAGGTTTTAAAGGCGGAATTTTGGGAAATTTGAGAAAAAAATTTAAAAAATTATATCTCCTTAACCGTGAGTCTTAGGATCCAGGGTCTTAAGATAAAAGGCAACAAAGGACCTCAACAATACCCCAAAAAAATTTTGTTGCTACATGTGCCGAACACCCTGTATAAATATAGATATATATATATATATATATATATATATATATATATATATATATATATATATATATGCATAATGGTGAAGCGTTCCACATTTTTAACTTTTTAATAGAATCGAGTTTTTTAAGATTCAACAAGCCTGTTTTTGCTAATAATTATCAAGAGATTATATATTATATTATATTATATATATATATATATATATATATATATATATATATATATATATATATATTATATATACTTACATATATATATATATATATATATATATATATATATATATATATATATATATATATATATATATATATATCAAGTAACTCAACTTCATTCAACTTCCGGTTTCACCGGAAGTGACACAAACTTTCGATTTTTAAATGGGACAGCGGGTATATTTTCAGTTTTCTTGTCTCCATATGACATTTAAAATATATACATGTATCATTCGTTACTTTTTGTTATCGTTTTTTATTTTTTTTCGAAATAAATTGTTATTCTAGAGGGCTATGGACGCGTTCAAATAACTTATTTCGGTCCTAAAATGTATGTTAAAATACAACTTCACTGTTTTCGATCAAAATGTTCCAGCTATGTGAAGTTTAATTTTAAAACTTTTATTACTTTTTTTTTCAAATGGCAACATGGTGGCTCTTCGGATTAAAAAAAAGATAATTTTATTACGATTAATTTGATACCGCACTCTAGGTATTAGGTTGTACTGAAATTCCATAACCTTAGAACTTTCTTTAAATGAAGAATCTTATTGAGATTAAAATAACATTTGAAATCATCGAGTAGCCTGTGACCAACACAATTGAAAAAAAATAAGTCCGAAGCCACGCGCACTAATCTACGTCCCAGGGCGGTAAACAGGGCCATTTTAGGACCGAAATTATTTATTTGAACGCATCTATAGCCCTCTAGATTAAAAATTTATTTCGAAAAAAAATTGAACAACGATTACAAAAAGTAGCAAATGATACATGGTTGTATTCTAAATGTCATAAGGAGACAAAAAAACTGAAAATATACCAGCTATCCCATTTAAAAATCGAAAGTTTATGTCACTTCCGGTGAAATCGGAAGTTACATGAAGTTGAGTTACTTGTCAAAAAATGCAGTTTTATGCATTGAACTGATCTTGTAAATTTCATTTCATTATCTCCGAAAACAAAAAAGTTATAGGGGCGAGCCACCTTCCGTGGACACCCGGTATATATATATATATATATATATATATATAAATATATATATATATATATATATATATATATATATATATATATATATATATATATATATATATATATATATATATATATATATATATATATATATATATATATATATATATATATATATATATATATATATATATATATATATATATATATATATATATATATATATAGACTTCTTTCTTCTGCAGTCCCCCTCAGACCAAAAGAGTTGAAATGAAGTATATTTGATCATTTAACGTTAGTTTCTTGTTGAATTAAGCTTTCAATATAACGAATTTCTAATAATATTATGCCTTGAATATAGGTGAATCACTGTCAAGTTCAGAAACATAAATTGAAAAATAATTATAATTATTCCAATCTACAGAACAATAGCTCTTCGTTGGCTCAAAATGTCAGTAATTAATGTTTCCCATTAAAATATCTTTCATAATGGCTGCAGTTCTGATAACAACAACTCACACATATTCGCACAATTGAAGGTTTGATTGATGCCCTCTATTAATAGTGATTATGTACCATTGTTAAAATCGTGGAAATTGAGGCAATTGAATTCAGTCTCGTCTACTATGAAAATACCTCTTCGTTCGACTCCCATGGAATTATCCAATTATGTCAATTCGTCTCAAATTGAAAATTGATGGCGTCGCTCAGGGTCAGAGAAGAATGATCAATTCGTGAGCTCACTTGTGAAGTATTTTTGTGTAAAAAATGTCGTCCCAGAAACCTCTTCTAGTGATTGAAAAAGTTTACAAGAAACGTCAGTATACCTTCAAGTCCAAGTTGTGTGAGTGAAAAAAATTAATGCCATTTTGAATCGAAGTAACCTTTACTTGATGGAAATTCGTACTAAGAAATGAAAAAACTTTTAATAAAACTTAATTTTCACTATATTTACAATACAAGACAATTGTTTCGACAACAGAGTGTCTTCATCAGAATTAGTTACAAACTAATTCTTAAAATATATCACAGTGCTTATAAATTATCCTTAATGTTCTACTAATAGATAGTAATAACAGGGGGTTGTATTTATGATTCCCAGAAAGGTATAGCCGGTATTTACCTATTTGCAATGGTCAACTATTAACAGGTTTCAAATACCAGGTTCAATAAAGGTGAATTAGCAAACGGCACTTAGTAATTCACCTTTATTGAACCTGGTATTTGAAACCTCATAATAGTTAACCATTGCAAATAAGTCAATACCTGTTATACCATTCTGGGAATCATAAATACAACCCCCTGTTATTACTACCTATTATTAGAACATTTCAGATAATATATAAGCACTGTGATATATTTTAAGAATCAGTTTGTAGCTAAATCTGATGAATACACTGTATTGTCATTTATTATAAATATAGTGTAATTTAAGTTTCAATAAAAGTTTTCTCATTTCTTAAAACTAGTGCCCTTAAATCATCGAGAATATAATCTTTTCATTCTGTTATCTATCCCTTAGAATGAAGAGGGTCGTAGTTGAACTAGTATGAAGATAAGAAAGGTATTTAATCCCTCCACTTAACTCGTCTGTTGACGGAGTACGGGCAGATAAGAAAAGTAGTTAATCCACCTGGAAAAATTTTAACATCAAAATAATGGAACACGGAATCATTAATTTTTTTTGGATATCTTATTAGAAAAAAAACAGAAATACAAACATGATAGTCAAATATATGTTCACTGTTCTTATATACCTACATTATTTCTTAGGGATATTTAAGTATAGATGATCTTATTATTGCTCTTGTTCCAAATAATACAACATGAAAATGGAAATGTTTTTTAGCTGGTTCATAAATACTTTCAAGTATGATACAGGGTGTTCGGAACATGAATCGTTAAAATTTTTTGTGATATTGTTGGGGTCTTTTGCTACCTTTCCACCCATCTACCCAAGGCCCTAAGAGTCACCTCGAAATTCAATGTTGAAAAAAGTCACAATAATTGAGAGCTTTACGTGCTATACATTTATTCAAATTACGGAGTCGGCGCTTAATTATATCTGCTACTGGAAATGTGCGCGTTGCTTCATTATTCTGTTGTTAATTTTTCTTTATTTTGTTCACAACTGTCACATTGTTGTTGATTTTTGTCATTGCATTGTAGTTTGTGTGAATTATTGTTAATAATTATATTTTATTCAATTAAACGACCATAATATAAAATTGTTTTATTTTTCATTTGTATATTATTTGTTGATTTTACCTTAGATACGGTTGCTATAAATACACTCATTATGCCCTAGGGCGTTATAAACGGGAATTATGGATCATAACGCCCGCTCATTGTACGAGGAGAAATGAAGCAACTTCCATTGATTAACTACTTCATAATCCTTGTCGTATACGACTCTGGATTTCTCCGGCAATGAATTATTCGCAGCTTTGTCTGCATTTTCTATGATATTCTTGGGTGAATTTATTTTCATTTCCATTATTTCTATAAGACTACACAAAGAGAGCAGCAATGACATTCACTAAATATGATGACAAAAATATTCACAAACGTCAAAATATCAACAAATGACATGCCTACTATGAGAAGTAAAATGGAAAGTATAGGAGCAATGAACCGATTTTAAAATAGATTTTTACTTATAATAAAATAATTTTTTCGTGAAAAATAAAATCTTGTATGCCCCACGTGCGTTACTAGAATCTAACGCCCATCGGGCAACAATCATCCTTCGGGCCGAATGTTACCCTCCGGGCGTTAGGATCTCTATAACGCACTTGGTACATAAATAACTATTTCTCACCCATTCGGAATGATGTCCGCCCTTCTGACGGAATATCCGTAATTTGAGTTTCAATTGTTACTTTTTTCAACATTGAATTTTTTTGATACTGTCAATAGGAATAAAAATTATCAACTAACCTGTGAAAAGCTACGTTTTTATTTCATTATAATGTTATGAATATGAACTGTCACCAAGTAAATGCCAATTCAATTCAATATTATTTAGGTAGGTATATAAAATTTGCAAAGTCGAGTTCATATGCCGGAATATAGAACTGCATTTATGGATTTGGTAGATGTCTGAAAAATATAGGGGTAAATGTATCTGAGACATATCAAAATAATATGTAAACAGGAGGAACAAGACTTATGTACGTACCGTGAATAAATGACAGGTTGAGCAATAACACTAGTTGCAAAATAAATTTTAAGCCTAGTGAAAAATAATAAATTGAAATGGAAATTGTACGTGTTTGAAATGCGATTAGTAAATGAATGACAAGCTCAAACAATGAGAATCGAAAATATAACTGAAAAATTAAATTCAAATTACTTAGTACCTGGATAAGATAAAAGAAAAAGAAATTGTACGTATCTAAAAACTAAATAAAATGAGTTTAATAAATAAATAATAAATTGAAACAGTACAATAAAATACTAAAATTGCGTAAACACGACTTTATTTTCAGTTGGGTAACTCTAACCGTCCTCAAGTAAATACTGCATTTATGGACATTATGCTGAAACTGTTGTATAACGAAACGATATTTTTTATTGGTACAATACCATGTCTTCTCTTGAGTAGTAAGTTCCGTTCCTGAACTGAAATACTTGAGTGAAAATTCTGGTCTGGGTCATATTCTCAAATAACGAATATTCACCTACATACTCGCCCACGTAATTCTCTTGATATCCTTTACATTTCTGGAGCATTGATTATTTCTAATTAAAGAACATTTGCGGCCCATTTGCAAGAAATAATATGTTCGTGACGTTTCGTTTATACTCCGCTCATTGCCACACAAATATCGCCGGAGTCTCGCTGTATATGCCCCTAAATGGGTGCCCCGAGGTTGCGTGTTTCACTCTTAGGGGCCTACGCGTTTACAGGTACTCCGAGGTGGGCGCTTCGCATGTGAGAGTGTACCGCGGATGGGCCAGAATTATGTGGATGATTGTTATTGAAATCCAAGGTGACGGTGCGGTCCAAATTACGCAATTTCGTTGTATGTGGGGCAGATCGGTTACGGTGAAATTCGTAGAGGAGAGCCGATTAATGAGACAGGAGAAATTGGTGACAACCGCAAATCGAGTAGTGGTTGCACACGAGGTCTTTATTGAGAAATGTCCACGAGAACTGTCGTAGACGAACATTAGGCTAGTCAGTTATGACATTGAAAATCGAAAATATTGCCAAAAGTTTTTGAACTTTGGTCAAGTGAATGCTACAATTTGCAAAAATATAAAAATCCAAAAATCATATTTTTGCAAATTGCATAAAATTCCGGACCGCGTTCGAGGTTGCAAATTTGCAAATGCATCAGAATAGATGTTTTTTTCATAACTTTTGTAATTATTTCGAGACCATCTTGCTCGAAAAAATTGCCATGAATTAAAAAATTTATAAATAAATGTTCAGAGTAACGTAAAAGGTTGCAAATTTATACAACTGTTCGGTATATTTTTCCGAAGTATCTATCAAGTTTTGCAGTACTTTTGGAATTTTTAAGGTCAGTTTATCGAAGAAAAACGTTAATTTTGAATGAAAAAAATTTTCCGTACCCTTCAATTGCTTGCAAATTTGATTCGTGATATGAAATGATATATTTAACACGACTCCAAGTTTGCAGAACTTTTTTTCACAAGCATACAGCAAAATTCAATGTTATTGCAATTTTAACAGTTCAGGACAGATCCTACATTAAAGTTTGATAACTTTTGGAATTATTGTCAATTGATTATCTAAACTGACTGGCCTACATAGAGTACCTGGGCAACCGAGCTCTGCTCAGTATTTTTTTGAAAAAATATTTTTTCGGATTAAAAATTAATATACGAACGTTAATTAACGTAAAATGTTTTTATATATATATATATATATATATATTTAGGGTGTCCCTTATATGGGTGAAAAAATTTTTTTTTTAAATATCGAAATGCATACCCCCTATTTCTTTTTAAACTACTCAGACTTACTTAAACACAAAATTGCATCTTCCCACGTCAACGTTAACCCGTGCCGACAGAACTCTGAATATTTTGAAAAATGCTCCTTTCAACCTTTTCCTTTATATAGCTAAATCAATTGAAATATTCACATTTTAATGAAATAAAATATGAGATAAAATTACAGATCAGGCAGGATATTTTCTTTTGAGGATCCGTTTTTACAGTCTGGATCCAGATTTCTATGCTCC
>JARQZK010002953.1:420000-435000 GCA_030704885.1 Cynegetis impunctata | reverse complement strand
AAAGTTGCTAGTGCTTTCTAATAGAAGTGGCAACATCGCATTATCAAAAAAATTTTAGTTGGGTAGAGAATGTCCGACTATGCCCTCCAGTAAATTTTCAGAGTGATCCGTCGTATGGTTCACCAGAAACGTCTAATGTGCCATCCACCGTGAACTCTGTATATATTAAGTATATGTACAAGAATTGCTCGTTCAAATATATAGGTAAGATATTTTCCTTGTAAAAATACATTGTGGCTTCTCATAATTATTTTGACAAGGCAATGTGTACTACATAAGCCGAATTAATTATAGAGTCTGTCTAAATATTGCCCCTATAGATCATACAGTTTTGGTGTGTCACGAGGTGTGTTACATCTGATTCACGATATGTGAGATTCCATAGGGGTAATATCGTCATCGAAAAAGAATTGTGTAAGAGTAAGAATAAGAGCGCGCTAATGAAACTACGGAAAATCATAGTGCTATTTTATTTTCACTTATTTCCCAACGTTTAACAATAACAGTCCATTTGAGTTTGAAAACAGACTTTATCAAACTGTTAAAGTATTGTCACAAAATATTGAAAGTTCAATAACCTATAGGTAGTATCTCATTATAGGTAGAGTGACATAAGTTTTTGGCGATTGGCGTTTCTGTTTAAAATTAAGTGAAAGACATATCGGTTTCCGATGGGTGGCCCTATCATTCGTCATTATTGCTCTTCTAAGAAACTATGAGGTGGTTCTATGGATTCGATATCGTTGACATCAGCTCGGTTGATGGACAGGTTATTACTGCTAAGCTCGTCGAAGAGCGAAACAGGGTGTTTCCATTGTATGTGGCACCAATGTCGCATTTTTCTAACATTCTCCCCTGAAGGATGAATGGAAATTCCATATAGCCTATTTTCATTAAAATAGCTACGTTGGAGGGTTGATTTGATTAATCGTCAATTTTTCAAATGAATTTTCCAACGTATTATTTCTTTATTCTATATTACCTATATATATATATATATATATATATATATATATATATATATATATATATATATATATATATATATATATATATATACATCTATTCACAATTGTTTCTTGTGCCATGATCGAATGTAATGATCATGAATCTCACTTTATATAAAAAATCGCTTATTCCTTTCTTTTAATCTAATGAAAAAGGAATACATTTAATTTACGCAGACGGTCTCATATAGGCGGGCTACACAAGGACGTCGATGTCTTAATACATCCAAAAACGTGCATCTTAAATCGCGCAACCTGATTGCGTATACACATACGTACAAAACTACAGTTTTGTCTTGTTACATCAACGTGCATCCAAGAATGTACAAACAATATAACGTTAAATCGCATCCACACGTTCACACCTGTACGTGTTCGTTGGAATGCGCATCCAAAAATTCAAGCGATTCAGAAAACATCAGTTCATCCGGGTTGTGCATTCAAAAACGTGGGTATTTTTGCATCCACATCAACGTTATTGGTTGCACGTTCTTGGATGCACGTTGATGTGTCAAGACATCAACGCCCGTGTGTAGGGGCCTTAAGGTAGAAGAAACCTAATTCGGTAAAAGTGGATATAGAATACGTCACTTACTAATTTTTTCTATCGAAGTTGGTTACGTATTGTGCAATGTCTCAAAATAACAAGATCATTTAATTATCATGAGTAATGCGACAACTCTACCACCGCCTCGTCAACCTCCTTATTCGACAAAATTATACGATTTCCGGTAGATTGTAGAAAAAATCATGTCGACTTTAATTAGTTCATCCAATAAAATAGACAAATTGATCACTTCTCTAAATAACACTTTTACTCAAGCGTTGAAGTGACGACGTGAATACTACCATTAAGTATACGTAACTTTTTGTAGAGACTGTCACATACGTTATAACTTAATACTGTCTTGCTGCACCATTCTATCTGGCCATCTGATGAAGAAACTATCTAGATTCTAGAATATCATGCCTCGGGAGTGTTTCGATTGTTCTTGAATGTATAATTTGATACTTTCATGATACATCTGATATCATTTGACGAACTAATTATACAGTACTATTTAAATGACACGTTGTTTTTCAATTTGATTGTTGTGAAATGAGATAGAAAGTTTTTTTATGTATTTACCATTGTAAATTTGCAAGATGTACGGTTTATGATGAACATTTCAAAAGATGTCTCATAAAAACGCAAAGCTCCAGAGCTCCATATATAGTAATGGTTACCCAATCTACGTACAAAATCTCTAACTCAATTTGGAGGAGCGCAAAACCAAAAAACACGAAATCTCATACATATAAATGAGGAGGTTAAGGGAAAAAGTTGAAATCCATTGGGTGCAATGGATTAACTTAATCCACGTACCGAATTTTAACCCTCAAAATCTCTAAAAACACGAAAATATGAGGAATGTATATATATATAAAAATAGAGGAGAAAAAAAAGGTTTATTCCTAACACCAGCTCAGTCCACGTATAGATTTTCCAACCCTATTATTAAAATAGTTGATGGAATCCGTCGTTACTACGTGATAATTTAACATGATGAACAAAACTAAATTTGAATTTACCGAGGAATTTACTACGTTTATTATCACAAAATATTTTGAAAAATATATAACACTACGATTGCATTTTCGGTCACTAGACCATCATCGGGCAGATTGAGTTAAGAACTGAATACAGAATTATAGATTTGCGCTTACGGGTGGGAAAGAATTATTGCAGGTACCTAAATAGACAAGATGAACACATTTCAAGAAGGGCTAATCGAGTGAATTTCCCAAATTGGTACAATACAATGTTCTTAGAAAAGTCGTTATTGTTTGAATACATTAAATATAGGAGAATGTATCAAGACAAGATTTAAAGAACACCAACAATCTTTTTTGAAAAATGAAACGGATTCAACGTTTTCAAATCATTGCCGTGAAAACCACCACCCATTTCCACAAATAGATAATTTTAAAATCATGCACAAATTACCGAAAGGAACTAAACTTACTTACTTAGAATCATTAGAAATTTTTAAACTCAATAATAATGCAAAAGATACCTTGCTGAACGACCAGATTGACCTGATATATTCTCCTATATGTAGTGTATTCAAACAATAACGACTTTTCTAAGAACATTGATTTGTACCAATTTGGGAAATTCACTCGATTAGTCCTTCTTGAAATATGTTCCTCTTGTCTATTTAGGTACCTGCAATAATTCTTTCCCACCCGTAAGCGCAAATCTATAATTCTGTATTCAGTTCTTAACTCAATCTACCCGATGATGGTCTAGTGACCGAAATTGCAATCGCAGTGTTATATATTTTTCAAAATATTTTGTGATAATAAACGTAGTGAATTCAAATTTAGTTTTGTTCATCCTATTACTAAAATTGAACAGGGGTTTGCTAGCTCCATCTTCTTCTTATCTTCTTCTTCTTCTGTAGCTTATACTGTCCACTGCTGAACAAAAGCCTCTCTCAAATGCTTCCATTTCCCCCGTTCTTGTGCAACCAATATCCAGTTTCCGGCTGTTCTTCTCATATCATCGCTCCAGCTGGTAGGTGGTCGTCCTCTGTTACGATATGCGTCCTGTCTTGGACGCCATTCTGCTATCTTCTTTGTCCATCGATTGTCCATAGCTCCATACACCCTTCAAAAAGCCAGAGAAAGCTGAATTATAGCTATATTGTTGATGATAGATTTCCACATATAGCTTAAAAAAATTTCCGTTTATGCTGCTCCCTGCCACTTCCTTCCAAAAAGTTTGATATTTCCAAAACTTTTACTGAAATTAACCAAATTTTAAATTTTGGATTGAGTTCGCGAATGATGTTTAGAAGGTGTCCACTCTTCCGCAATCGCCGCCATTTTAGGTAGAAATTTCATGATTTTTCGTGGGTTTTCGGGTCTTGCTCCCCCCTTAGGGGGTCAATAACTTGTTTTTAATAAAGAACGAAAATACGACGTATTTTTTTATATAAATCGATTAATTGCTATCCTGGATTGTGACTGCTAGCGCTGATATATTTTCTCATAAATGTCGAGAGGACCAATCTCTGGTGTTATAAACCTTCGTCACTCTATCCAAAATATTCCTTAAGGTGAATGAAAGTGAATTCTACGGCAGCATATGGAGCTGCACCAATATTCTCTTAGTAATTAAGGTTAATCCCACATTAAATTTCGTCACAGCACAGCAGTTGCACGGCATAATTTTTGATATTGATTCCACCTTTATTAACGCATATGGAAAACGTGGGTGTAGAGTGGAAAATTGTTCGAGTTATTTATTCCGATAAACTCGACGGACCTGTATGTGAGGCAAGAGTGGGCTTAAATCTATCAATGATCGGATGGGCGATCTACATTGAATTTCAAATACCCACATAAGGCGAATTCCTTGATCGGACAGTTCGATGAGATCTCAAAATGAAAAATATATATTCACACCAATGAATGTCATAAAATGTGAATAGATAAGTGATTATCCTATGAAATAATTTAAATAGAGTATATAATAAAACTCGTCATCTTCCTGTTTATTGGAATTATTTCTTCATTACATATTTCCATTTTCAACTTAATTTTATGACAATTCATTTCCCACATTCACTTTTATACACCATTTACTTGCAGCTCTCTTCCACGACAGTAAGGGGGGTATCCATTAAATACCTGAGGTAATTAGGGGCGGAGGGGTGAAGCTAAATCTTACGTGAGGGAGGGGGTGGTCTCGGCAAATATCAGGTCGTTTTTTTTCCAGAAAAAAACATTATAAAATTGCGAGAAAACTAGGTTAAATTAAGTTGGAAATAATTTATTCATTTATTAAATATGAACAAGTATTCTTCTGAAATTATTCGTTAACTATTAGTAAATACTTATTAGCAGTAAGTACATTTTTTCAAGTGAATATTTCTTTTTCATTCGCGGTACGATGTGAAGATTATTCATGAAAAAATAATGCTTCAACCTTTTATAATAAATAAACGATGCACTAATAATTTTAAAAAATGGCTCCTCCGCCATTTCAGGGGATATGGATGTATTTTTAACAATAACTTTTCGCAAACGCAGAATATATCGACACAATATCACCAGATTATTTGGTTGTCATCGGAATCATATACACTAGTGAATAATCAATTCGGTATGACAATTAGAAGGTGGTCAAAATTGACTTCCTACATTTTTATACATAAACGTAAAGCGTTAATTTTTTTAAGCACCTGCGAGCCAAGTTATCTAGTATATCGACACAACTCCCTTAGTTTGTGAATGCGTTCAATATGCACCATTGCAGTCAATAATCAGAATAATATGATTCATATAGGAACCTAAACCAAAACACTTCTTCTACCTACAAGACACAATCTACAATATCCAGCCTTTCTTATATTATATTGGCTATTGGTAGGAAATAATATTTTCCCATTCTACTATATAATTATTCAGTTTGTATTCAGCATCTGAAGAAGGTTAAGTGACTCCGAAACGTGCGTCATACGTCGTAATAAACGTGTAAATTGTTGTTATTAACCATTGTTTCAATACAATATTTTGAAAGTCATAGTCCCTTCATAAAATAATTTCGAATCCATAATGTTTTCTATTGTTTACTTCTAACTTTCAAGTACTTATTCGTTGAAGTTATATCAGAAGATTTATTTACGTGGCTACGCAGATAGTATTATATATATATATATATATATATATATATATATATATATATATATATATATATATATATATATAATTATATGTATATGTATATATGTATATATATATATATATATATATATATATATATATATATATATATATATATATATATATATATAATACTAGCTGCGTAGCCACTAAAATTTTTCAATACAAACTGGCGAATTCGCTTTATTAGCTACCCAGTAACGCGTTTCACAAACTAATTTTTTTACGGAAACTAAACAGCTGATAAAAGCTTTCACTATGAAATATATATAAGGTGGAGTGGGGTAAGTGGGGATCTGGGGCAAGTGGGTATTTTTTTTATAATTTGGAAAAAACACAATGTGGGAACTCAACTCGGAGAAAAATATTCTTCAGATCTTAATTCAGCTACGAAATATTGTGTTTGATTTCCAAAGCCATTATGAAACAAGTACATGGTCATTCTAGAAGTAGCTGAATTTTATCGAAAAATTGAAGTTACCCAATGGAAATTAAAAATATTGTCTTAACCATAATAAATCACCTGGGAACAAATTGTCAAGTTTGTTCTTCTTTGTATTACTCATGCTACTTCTAGTAATTTTTTTATTTTTTCCCATTCTTTTTGTCATTTTTATTGCCATAGTTCCCACTTGCCCCGCAACTTTTGTTTGAGGGGACAAGTGGGAACTATTTCTTCGGGGGAAGTGGGTATTAGTCCCCATTTGCCCCAATACCACTCTCCTGTTGAGAGAACAAATCTTGTTCCGATACACGAAAATCTAAATCTACATTCCGTATCATTTGAAGATTTGTTGCTTCAATCTATAAAACAAAAAAATCGCGAGGAGAAATAACCGAAAAAAAGAGTGGCTCCAGGGGCTGAAGTGATCACCACAAAAGATGCTTTGGAAAGAATATCTGTTAAGAACAACAAACCTTCGGAAAAATCAAAGAGACCGAAAAAGAAAACCAAAGTGAGCATCGCAATTTATATCCGATAGTGACGAAGAAACCTTAGAAGATCTGCGAAGGAGATATGAAAATGAAGAAATAGGGAGACAACAAGAAGAAAATCTCTTGAACATTCATCACAAAATCAGAGTTGAAATTTGGGTTTTGGTTGAATTTTCAACTAAAAAATCCAAGAAACACTTTGTTGGACAAGTTCTAGAAGTGAAAGCAGAAGAATTGAAAATGAAATTCGCGAAGAAGAAAGAAGATACTTCGAAACCAATATTTTATTGGCCGAAAATAGAAGATGAATCTTTGATCACAGAAGATGCCATTTTGAGAGTACTGCCTGAGTCAGATCTTGGGAGAAGAGGAGAATTAATATTTCCTGCTCAATTCAATTCGTTCAATATGAAATAATTTTCGTTTTTCAACATGAAAAATCTGTTGTAGAAGACACTCATATTATTTTAGTTCGTTTAAGCCCTAAAGTTTCACAGTTTGTCTATTAATGAAATAAATTTTCCAAACTATCATTTCTGATCAAAATAACCTCTCCCCAAAAAAGTTCATAACTTTGGTAATTTTGCTGATATTTCGAATCTAAAAAAAGCAAATTGAAGCTTGAAATATGTAGATTGACTCACTTGCCCCACTCAATAACATCACTATCCATATGAAAAGTATAAGCAACGAACCCACTTGCCCCAGATACTGGGACAAGCGGGTTCTACAGACAGGTTTCTATATAACAATAAAATTTTCGAAAACTTTTCTGTTTTCAGACGATATAAATCAATGGGATGTTGTGTTCATAACACAGCATTTCCAGTTCAAAGCGCACTTCTGTACATCAAGTTTCCTTAAAGTTATGTGGTTCCAAAGTCAACCTATTGAAATTTTAGTCCCCACTTACCCCACTTCACCTTACATATATATATATATATATTATATATATATATATATATATATATATATATATATATATATATATATACAAACATTCATTTTTCCATACCTCGAAAGGGTAAAACGGAACCCTTATAGGATCACTTTGTTGCCCGTCCGTCTGTCTGTCAAGACCCTATTTCTCAGGAACGCGTGGATGTATCAAACTGGAATTTATATCAGATACTCAGGTCTACTGTCCCTTGGAGCTGTGAAAAAAAACTTCTAAGCCAATGCAATCAAAAGATACAGCCGGTTATGCCGCAAATTTTCGACACTCGCAAGGGAATCAAAACCTTCAGGGTACTTCCTGTGAACTCAGAATCTTGAAATTTGGTACGAAGCAACTTCTTATAGCACAGATAAAGGAAAAATTGCTAAAACCGTAAATTTTTAGTTACATCATATAATAAAAATTAAAAAATCCGACGCCGGTTTTTCTCTACATATACTTATACGATGTGGAAAATTTTATGTTTGTCACTTCATTTAAATATTAATAATATCTTCATCCAGAACTCACTAGAAACAGTACTATAATTTATTGTTCAATGAAATGGACCTAGTTTAAATTCGTTTTACTTGTGTATTCGGTAGTTTTTGTATTGAACTTGAGTAAACAACCAATTGATAGGATTGTGTACATTCACCGTTATAAAACAATTGGATCATAATTTATAAAGGTAATATGATACAACAAGAGGATGTGTGTTAAATAACTGTTTAAACTATGCTGCTTTATAATCAATAACTCCTTTGTAAAAATTTAAACCAAACTATATGAATTTAGTAGCCCGTTTTCTGTCAATTAATTTATATACCTAACTTAATGCATACATAACAAAATCTACCCAAAATTTATTTTATTATATTTCATCAACCATTTTGATATTTCTGAATGTATAATTGAACCATGACAGGATGTCTGAAAATATAAGCTCGAGACAAAGAGGAGAATATTTGTTCTTGAAATTAGTTTCATTTTTTTAAAACCAATTGAGTAGAGCGCTTGATGAATGTATTGAAACTACCAAAAAATTTCATATGGACAATCTCCAAATAAATGCTATAGTTTGTTCAATCTACGTTTAAAATTCCGACATTCTACTAAATTACAGTCGGTTAAAATACTATTAAAATAATGATAGTATATTTGAATTAAAGAGGTCGGAAAATAGTAAACAAACATCTTAATTAATAAAATATATATTAATTTCTCACTAAGTGAAATAAGATATGAAAAATTTAATATAGATTCTATTTATTACAAATTCTCGGATAAATTGTTAACAAATGCAATTGATCGTGTTTAAGAATGAGTTGATGCGTTCCTGTCAGTGAACACATACCAGAAATTATCTCATTTTACTTCCTTTGAGAATGAGTTGAGACAATAAACAAAATGTGGTCAGATTATATCAACCAACACGTTATCGATTCGTTTAATTCGTTAAAAGAATAAGAGTGCCATAATCGGCCATTTCACGGTACTCGGTATCATAGATCCAAAAAAGTGAGTCACAGAATAGAGGGCCTACTCTTCGCTCCCACACGTGCAGATCAGAACAGCCTACCTGATTATGGTGTACCGGTAACCGATGTACCATAAGTGGTAAAGAGTCTACTCCGAGACTTGGCGCATGTTCAACCCATTCTTAGCCTTCTTAGTCGCCGATTGTCAGTTGTTCAACGATTGCGGACTGTACGCGCTCGTGATTGTCAGTGTATTTATGTGCCATAGTCGATTGTGTCTTGTTTAAGTCGCTGAAAGCCTACTTCTTTATTGGATTAGAAATCTGTGAATGGTTTGGAGTCGTTTTGCTTAATATTTTCATGACTGTCATTACATCATTCTCCGGATGGGACTTCCGCATCGGTGTAATCGTGTCGGAAAATTAAAATTAATTCTCATTCGGTTGTATTGACGTCATTGTTGCGGAGATTTGTGAGGTGTTATTATTTTTATGTATTCGTTAATGATTATTTGGAACGCAAATAATCCTAGCGAATTCAATCTCCCATTAACTTGGTAGAAACTACGTGTTTAATATATTCGGTCATTTGGAAAAACGAAAAAATCGTTGTATAGAATGGAAAATACCTCATAAAAAATTGGCAAGGCTGTGTTATATATCATATTGATTGTTTGAAATAAATAGCAATAAGTAATTTTATTAATACTCGTAAATATGCTTATTATAAGTACCTTGTTCAAACTTCTCATTTTATAATTTTGTGACCTACGAAATGCTATAGCACTTTCTTTATTCCAGTAATGAAGTAATTTACTAACTCGAAAAGCGTGAAATAGAATTACTGTATCGTTTTTATTTTAGAAGCAACGAAGTAAGTTATATTAATGAAAATGCCTTCAAAAAATTATCATTTGATAATATATTCAACTATGCATTGTAATAGATGCTATTGAATTCTTGATAAAAACATCATTTATTTTGCTCTTCAACAGCTCTGAATCATCATAAAATATAGCTTCAATTTCAGTTTGAGATTGATGTAGACGTACAAGTTAATTGATATTTAATAATTTGAGAATATACTAAAATATGCATTGTAATAGATGCTATTCAATTCTTAATAACAGCATAAGTTATTCTGATCTTCAACAATTCTGAATCAATATAAAATATATTTTCAATTACAGTTTGAAATTGATGTAGACGTACAAGTTGAATGATGTATATTTTTGCAGTGAGTTATATTATTGAAAATGCTTTCAAACGATTTTCATCTGAGAATATACTTTGATATGCACTGTATTATATGCTATTAAATTCTTGATAAAAACATCAGTTAATTAGCTATTGAACAGCACCGAATCACCACAAATTATAACTTCAATTTTAGTTCAAAATTGATGTAGACGTACAAGTTAATTGGTATTTAATATTTTAAGGGTGAGGTATTTTATTGAAAATGCTTTCAAACGATTTTTATCTGAGAATATACTTTAATATGCATTATATTATATGCTATTAAATTTTTGATAAAAACATCAGTTAATCAGCTATTGAACAGCACCGAATAATCACAAATTATAACTTCAATTTTATTTAAATATGCATTGTATTTTAATGCTTAACAGCATTAACTATTTTGATCTTCAACAACTCTGAATCATCATTAAATATAGCTTAAATTTCAAATTGAAATCGATATAGACGTACAAGTTATATGATATTTAATATTTTTGGAGTGACGTATATTATTTAAAATTTTTTTTTTTAAATTCATATTTATGGCCTTGTATGAACACATTAGCCAACCTATTAATACTAGTTCTGATATTTCAACCCAACATATCTTTTTTTTTTAATGCCGATTTTTAAATTGAAAGAAAAACAAAAGAGAAATGTTCAACTTAATTTTTACCCTGTTTCACAAAGGAAAAAAACACAGGGACACTTAGCGCCAAGGGGCTCGTCATGGCTTTTTTTCTTCTTACACACACACGAAATAAGCCTCGGAATAAAAGGATTGTATTTAAACATAGGGATGGATATACACAGGAATTCTACAAGACATTACAATTTAAAACCTAAAGATTTAACATGTTCAAAAATGATTTGATAAATCTCCAAACTATTAAGAGATAGAAGGAAAGCTATATTTAAGGGTTGATAAAATTTTGTTACCCTTGTCAATTTGGAAAGAAAATTATTACAGTGATCTGATTATTTTAAATGCTTGAGAAGGAAGAAGTATGCATAACCCCTCAAAAAAAAATTTTACCTGCCGATTCTCACAGCATGCTCAATGATATAAATCTTATTGTGTAATTAAGGTTCATAATCTGAGCTGAGCACGCTGAAGCTATAAGTAAAACAAATTATAATTTCAACAGCATGTAGATCGGTAACGGAGCCTTTTTAGGCCCATGTTTGTATGAATTTTCAGTCATGAAATACGGCAACGAATCATCCCTTTCCGTATGTAAATGATATTAGTTATATATTTTTGCACTAAAAAAAACATCATCTATTGGTTTTCGAGGGGATAATTTTTTCATGGACTGTTATACAAATTAACCTATTAAATACATTATCTAACTTATCACAGTTAACCTAGATTCAAGGTGACTTTATAATTTCCTTAGAAATACAGGACCTGATCAGTGAACTATTTACATTCGGATCTAATGTCATGAAAATGCTTCAGATTTCAAATTTGGAGGTGTCGATTATCTCTGTAAATAATTCGTAATTAGCGAAAGTGATTTTATAAATGAAAAAATGTTTATGTACCTACTTAATAACGTTTTAGTAGAAGCAGTACCTACATACTGCTGGTACTTGGTCATAAAAAAGCATGCCACCATTATGCATAAATATATATGTCCCTATATATGTATATATATATATATATATATATATATATATATATATATATATATATATATATATATATATATATATATATATATATCTTTATATATAAGAATGAATCCTTATTTCCCTTGCTCCCGCCATCACGCTTGAACGGCTGGACCGATTTCACTTAATCTTTTTTTGTTGTGTTTTTTATTGTCAGAAGAAGGTTCTTATGAAAGAAAAAATTGGGAAAATTGCGCGGGAAATTAGAAAATCTCTATATATAAAAATGAATCCTTATGTCCCTTGGTCCCGCCATCACGCTTGAACGGCTGGCCCGATTTCACTAATTCTTTTTTTGTTGTGTTTTTCATTGTCAGAAGAAGGTTCTTATGAAATATTAAAAAAAAATTAAGAAAATTGCGCGTGAAATTAGAAAATTTGAGAATAATTAAAAACAATATAAAATTATTTCTAAAATTCTTTATTATTGTGTTTTTTATTGTCAAAAGAAGGTTCTTATGAAAGAAAAAATTAAGAAAATTGCGCGGGAAATTAGAAAATTTGAGAATACTTAACCACCATATAAAATTATTTCTAATCTATGTCATTTTTATTTTGTCATGACTTCGAATAGAAAAATTCATATTACTCTCAATTGTTTACCATTCTACGATCAACCCCTATTTTTGCATTTTTTAATTTTCTTAAATATTATCCACAGATCCGCAATAGGGCTGCAAGATGGCAATCGAAAATAACAATAGTCGGTTTGAGAATAGGTCGAAATATATTTTTCATACTCCCAATGATTAACATTTTTGCCGGGTCAGATAGATTGATAGATAGATAGTTAGATAGATAGATAGGTAGATATACATCGGTAGATAGATGAATAGATAGAAAGATAGATAGATAAAAATAATTTATATGGCAGAACGTTTGCCCGGTTAGATAAATTGATAGATAGATATGCAGATAGATAGACAGATATATAGATAGATAGATAGATAGATAGATAGATAGATAGATAGATAGATAGATAGATAGAATGATAGATAGTTAGATAGATGGAAAGATAGATAGATAACTATCTAGATAGATAGATATTTAGTTAGATAGGTAGATATACATCGGCAGAACAACGTTTGCCGGGTCAGCTAGTATATATATAAATATATATAAATAAATATATATATATATATATATATATGTATATATATATATATATATATACCTAAATATATATATATATCTATATATACATATATATATATATATATCTATATATACATATATATATATATATATATATATATCTAATATATATATATATATATATATATAATATATATATATATATATATATATATATATAATAATATATATCTATATATATAATATATATCTATATATATATATATATATATATATATATATATATATATATATAATGTGTTGGTACTCACTTCGAACTGATGTATCTATGTTCCATAAAGATGTTATGAATGAAATAAATTACATAACGTTACACTTGAATTAGGTCACACAATAACGAATTATGTCCTTATTCAATTAGCTGGCGCATGGTTAAAAATATGCATGTTATATTTCTGAGTATATTCTAGGATACGGATTATTTGAAAGGTTTCCCGGTAACAGCATTACGGCTTGCGTGTACTTGATACTTGAATGTTTTGCGAATTTAGTAGAAAAATTCAACTTAAACATTTATTGCTAGAGAGCGAACAAAAAGCAACGAAACCCTGCCAAATTATACTTTCGATAATACATTATTCAAACTAATAAGAAATTCGCCTGATCAGGTTCACCGAAAATGTTAATAAATTGGCGTGTTTACGACCGAATAGAGATATGAATATTTTTCGATTCTTGGGTACGAATTCCTTGAATACCTCATTTATATGTGCACATTGAGGAACTTTCATTTTCTTTAACAATTCTCTTTGTTTCTGTCGAGCTCGGAGCTAGTGTTGCACTATTCTCACCTTCGAAATTTACGTGCATTGACTTATTACCTTTTGTCACACGAGAAAAATTTGTGTTATTGTCATCTTTTCATATTGAGTAAAAGATTAACGGTAATGTTTAAGTAATGTTACCTAATGAAGAATCGTGCCTAGAATATCTCTACACCGAACTGCCACTTTATTCCAAAACGTCTTTCAAGTTGTTACAAAATTTTCAAAACTTGCACTTCTACAAAGGGATTCTATGCAATAATCATCTGAGTATGCGCCAAACTTCCTATTTGTCCCTGGTCATGTACAGGGTGGGACAGTTTCGATGGAATTTAGGGTTCAGGGTACTTCTAGCATAGATAGTGAAAAACGGTTAGACATGTTCTGGGCTCGATTTTCGAAACAAGTTTGAAAATGAAGATTGCTTTTTGATATACTTATCAAGTCGTTTTTGAGCTACAGGAGGATTTTCAAAAGTTTTTGAAAATTCAGTATACCTTATTTTTTGAAAAATACTGTTTCTTTAGATTTTTTTATCAATTCACCACTGGAAACCAAATGCCAAATTACATTTAGTTTTTGAGATACAACACAAACTTGATATTTTTCTCATGAAACATTTATTTTTTTCCCAAAATCTACATAAAATTTCCTTTAAAATGATGTATCGCACGCAAGGTTTCGATCATTAGTTTTTTCAATATTTCACGTTTTTGAAAATTACCATAGTTGGCTGCGACTTTGACGTTCTGTGTAACACAAAAAGATATCATTTTTTTTGAATCAAGTGAGACATCCCTTCAAAACATTTTAAGCTTTATCAGAGTGAGCTTTGACAAAAAGAAAAAAACTTAGAAAATGTCAACCTAAAAATGTTGACATGGTAACAAAGAATTACTTACCAGCGACGAATGAAAATATACCTTCACCATTACGAATGTATCATGAGCGACAACCGTCGCAGCCAACTATGGTAATTTTTGAAAACGGAAATTCTGAAAAAAACTAATAATCAAAACCTTGCGTGTGATGGATCATTTTATGAGAAAACTTGATGAAGATTTTAAGAAAAATATAAAATATAGCATA
>JARQZK010002953.1:300000-415000 GCA_030704885.1 Cynegetis impunctata | reverse complement strand
TCGTTTTTCACTTTCTATGCTAGAAGTATCCTAAACCACAAAATCCATCGAAATTGGCCCACCCGGTACAGTGATCTCAAAATAACACCTCTATACAAATATAGACAATTCTCACTCTTCCTGAGCCGATTAAATTGAAAACTGCATTAATGGAAGTCCCACCGGAAATACAAAATAATTCTTATTCGGTATCCTTGAATTTAAACTATTTTCAGCATTTCAAAGGGCATGCAGTTTTGATTCGATTACGAAGATAAACGATCAATAACAAAAAATATACTAATAACTAATCTAAACGAAATGAACCGTCGAAACTAAATAACAACGAAATAAATTTAATAACAGTGCTAAATTATAACAAAGCTATAAACAATATACATTAAAGTGCATCGCAGTGTCAGTTCACTTAATGTGCAGTGCCTAAATAAAACATGTCTACGCAAGCCTATTACAAGGATAGACTTGGATTCGACCCCAGGGAAGCGATGTACGACGGTCCGCCCGAAAAATACAGGAGGACGGATAACAAGCCGCATGGTTACGAGGAGAACTTGACCAAGTTCAAAGGTACTATATGGGATTTCTTTATAGAAAATACTTCAGGTATGGTGGTGGGTTCTTATTTCTAGCATGGTGTTCAATCGAGTGGAGAGGAGTTTTGATGGTTTAACATCGTTTTATGTAATGCAGTTTTCCGCATAACAGCTTTTTTGTGGCGTTCTAATTCATTTCGGCGAAAAGAAAACTTATTTTGAAAAACTTGATGATTATTCAGTATTTTTATTGAGATGAAAGTTACATGTTTTAATTTCTCGTTACAAAAATAACGTTTATAAAAATAAACTTTCGAGATATAAGTTTTGTTATTCATCATCATCAATATAAACGAGAATAGTACTACAAACATTTTTCTATATATTTCGAATTATGAAAATACGAACATATATATATATATATATATATATATATATATATATATATATATATATATATATATATATATATATATACATATATATATATATATATATATATATATATATATATATATATATATATACCGGGTGAATTTTTTAAGTTGAATCAGTTGAAAATCTCGAAAAGGAGAAACATCTTACGGTAAAATGTTTCTATTAAAAAGATGATGGTTTTGAGGCGGAAGTACAGTTATGGTGAAAAATCTTCCATTTCCTTCACCCTCGTGGGAGGGGAAGGCGTCAACTTTGAAATTTCAAATGGGAACCTCTGTTTCTTATTGCAGGTTCGTATTTTGAGGCAAAAAATACAAAAGTTTTGTAGGGACAATTTTTTACTATTCTTCACAGATGGCTTTGTAATCGAATTTGAATTCACCGTCTGAACGACCTTAAGTTATCCGTTCTATTAATCATTCAAATAAAATTCTGACGTTAAGGTCGTTCAGAAAGAAAATTCAAATTCTATTACATAGCCATCTGTCAGGAATAGTAAAAAATTGTTCGTACAAAACTTTTGTATTTTTTGCCGCAGAATACGAATGGGTATTAAAAAAAAGGGGTTCCAATTTCAAATTTCGAAGTTGATTCCTTTCCTCCCCACAATGAAATTCTAAATCGCACAAATTACTGCTTTTCAAAGATAATTACTTTATGTCAATTAACTATAATTTATAAAGTGCTACGGAATATGTGTAATCTAGTTATTATTAAATACTTGTCATACTTTTTTTTCATTATGGATATAATCTATCATAATTTGAAATATATATTAACTTTAGACAATATATGTTATTCAATTCACTACTGCATGGTATTTTACAGTACTTCACATTTTAAAATTAGTTTTTAAGTGATGACAAAATTACAGAGTGAAAACATAACCATTTTTCTCTTGAAAATTTTGTGAAAGTTTCTGTTAAATATGTTACGTAGAATTGATTATGTTATTATGATGAATATGTTATGGCAGGAAGGTTGCAACTGTAGTTTTTGAATTCGAATTATAAAATGTGTACATGTATATATATATATATATATATATATATATATATATATATATATATATATATATATATATATATATATATATATATATATATATATATATATATATATATATATATATATATATATAATATATATATATATATATATATATATATATATATATATATATATATATATATATATATATATATATCGTAATTTCATGGTAACTTTTCTTGAATTATTACTTATTTGAATTTTTCACATTTTTAACGTTTCGGTTGTAATTGCATTCAGAGAATATTTTTATTCCATATTGTGTGTTTGCTCAAGATGTGTCAGACAATATTACTATATGATATATGTGCTGATCTTTACGTTTCTCATTTTACATTTTTGAACTCTTTAAAAACAAATTCACCATTTTTATCACACCAATAAAGTACTTATCAATTTGTGATTTAATGCCGAGAACGATGAAGCGCTTTCGAATGTCATCCGGAACTCCCGGAAAACATCTACATCTTGACAGATTTAAAATTTTTCACAAACTGTTTATAAACGATACAGAAAATGATGAACACACAGCTCACAATCCTTTTTCTTCATTTATAAAAAAAAATGACTGATGTTCTTATACGCATTGCTGGAAGTTTCCGAAATTTTGCAACTATTTGTATTTATTGAGAAGCTAATAAATTTGCATCAAGTGTCGACTTACTCAATTCAAATGTAGAAATAATTGTCTTTGTTGCAACTGTGTAATATCGACTCGATGTTTCGAAAAAGTTGAGTAAGGTTACAACGGCATCAGAATTTTTTTTATAACTAAGGAAATTTAAACTATCCATTGCTCAATCGCTCGCGTTCAACCTTGGTCCTTCGCAATATGCAATTTGCATTCCGTAATTGTCGGAA
This sequence comes from Cynegetis impunctata, assembly GCA_030704885.1. Taxonomy (NCBI): domain Eukaryota; kingdom Metazoa; phylum Arthropoda; class Insecta; order Coleoptera; family Coccinellidae; genus Cynegetis; species Cynegetis impunctata. The sequence continues at coordinate 412,118 of JARQZK010002953.1, read as the reverse complement.
AAGTCACTCATCAATCGTCTTGTCACGTGAACAGAATGTATGTACTAGGTATGACGAATGTATAGGAACCATATGGGAAGCACATTCGACGAACAAATGCACATTTGGATCATTTATTACAAACGTGCAGTAAGGACAAGTCTTTTAATGACGTTTAAAAGTACAATAAAACTACATCGTTTCATCCACTATAAACGTGCTTTGTAGCTTTGCTTGTAACAGTCGAGGAAATTGAATAGACGGGTGTTGACCATAAAAGGCTTCTGTGTATTATATAAATACGTCATTTAGGTATATTAACTCTTTCACAAGGGCATGCGTTATTTCCTTGGTTATTTCGTTGTCTTCACCTATCCAAACACAGATTTTCTGTCGTATTTTCACCGAAAATAATATGCGTATCGAAAATAAACAGTCAGGCGCGGAAGTAGTTTTTATTTATCTTTTCATTTAAATATTTTTGGCAGTAAATATAATATATTGGCATCTGCAGCGGCTCCCATCCAACCAAATGAGCTGAAATTTGGCAATTAGTATTGTTTTCGAGGCATCAGTAAACTATCAAAATTTGGATAAATTTTGCACTTCGTGAACTTCTTTTTTCAAGAAAATAAATAACAAATTATTCCATTGCAATCGTATCTCGGCGCGATTCACTTTGCGCGAATATTACCACCTTACTGACGAAGCTCTGCTCTTTACGCGTTTAAAAAAATATATCTTCGTTTGGTTGTTATAATTATATATTTTCTATTCTTTGAGGTCAATAATAAACAAAAACTTTCGGTTCCTTACGCTTTTTGATACTTTTCACACATATACATCAAACATATATACCGAGTGACTTCGTATAAACTACCTACCTCCATAACTTTTTTATTTCTTATCGTATAGGAAAAATGAAGAACCTGACATACAGGTGAAATTTTTTCCTTTCTAAATAGTTTTTTTAAATTTTGATAACTTTGCGTATATGTATACGAAGGGAGACAAACAGTATTTTCTTAATAGAATGCCCCTTATATTTTTGGCTAAAATGAAAAGTCTTTTCTTTCAGATTTCAAATATACCATTCAACTTGGTATTTTGTTCAGTCGTTTTCTCGTTATTTAAGTTTTTCTCACACAGAATACAACATTGTAAAACAACAATAAATTATTACAAAAAATAAATTCAGTTTCCATATCAAAGTAGATGTCAAAGTCAGTTTCGATACATTTTTTGTTTCTTTTATTTTCATGGCACACTGTTTCAAAAGTTGTTGCTTTCTATGCAGTTATCATGGCAGTGTATATGAAACTGAAATAAATTCAATACTCCTTAAACAACGGAAAAACTGCTGAACCAAATATTAACTTGTATGGTATATTTGAAGTCAGAAAAAAAGACCTTTCATTTTAGCCAAAAATATATGGAACATTCCATTAAAAAAATATTTTGTGTCGCTACCTGTATACATATATGCAAAGTTGCCGTAACTTAAAAAGCATATATAGATGGGAAAAAATTTCCCCTGTATGTCATTTTTTAAACTTTTTTCCGTACGATAAGAAATAGAAAAGTTAAGAAGGGTACAACTTTATACGAAGTCACCCGGTATACAGTAAATAGCAATACCTGTATCAAATTATAAAATTTCACTGACTTGCTGTAGTTTCCATTTTTCGAATCTTCAATGCAAAATAATTGATATAATGAGACCGTATAACTATATGATTTAAAAGAAAATGAATATATAAATTCTTCCTAAATTCAAAAATGAGTCTTTTGTAGTTGTGCTCGCAAAACTTAATAAAAATCACTATATTTGAAAAAGATCAGTAAGTGCTGTTTAGCAAGCCGAGAAAGAGAATGACAACTTATGTATATTTTTGTGTGTATTTCACATTTTCTGCAGTAAGTCCGAAATCTTTGAATCTAGTAGACGATATAAATCACGTCCTTTTTCAATATTATCTTTAACAGCGTACCGACAACCATCTGTTGCTGTAGCTGAGGAAGCTCCATATGAATTGCCAATCGTCCGTTACAAACCGAATTAGTCGATGAGGTCGTCTGCTCGAATCTCGATACTTTGCGAGTATGCGTGAAGCACACATGAAGAGAAATAAGTTACCTTTTTGGTAACATGGCGATTTCTACTAGACAACTCCTACGGCAAGGCGTGAGAAAGATCTTTACTTTAAAAAATGACTGTGAGCTGCGTTTTCAGCTTCATTGAAGGGAATTATACCAAAATGATCCATTTTCGATGTTGCGTTTGACCAAGATGGCGTCACTTTAGATGGTCATAACTCGCAGTGGGATCATAACGCAAAGTAGGAGGAATATATGACCAAATTCTTAGTCTTTGGGTTATGTACAAAAGATGGTTTTTATCCTTAGGGCTGAACCAAGTGATCTACCGGCCAAGCACTAAACTTCATGATAAAGTATCATATTGGTGCATTTCGTCCAAGACAGGTACAAACACTCAGAAAAGTTGGCAATGGTGAGCTCTACTGGCATATAGTAAGAAAGGTTTTGACAATTCCTATCCAACGGTGTGTATACCATTAGGATTGGAAACTCCTAGGAGCCACTTTTTCTTCTTCTTCCGTAGCCTTAAAACCCAGGGTGGGGTTTTGCTAAGAGCCACTAGGGGCAGGTTAATGATTTTTTGGTTTCTTCGAAAACAAAGAACTTCACGTTTGAGCTATATGTTCAAGTAAGATGGATACAACTTAATGTTGAACTACCTGACTATGAATGGAAATCATAATTCATTATTAACTACTTGACGCAAAATTAAGTAAAGGGATGTCACTATATTGTTGGAATATTTTAAGATATTCTTTATGCAAATCAGGACCAGTTTGGATTCAGTAAAATGTCAGCATTTCTTCAGAATACCTACTACCCAAGTGTGTATTGTAGAAGATTGGGTAATAATTTTCAAATAGTTACAATTATTAATTATTGATGATACACACAATCTGAACCAACTGAAAATCTTGCAATACTATAACTTTCAGCTTTCTCGAAAAATAATCATGTTTGTTCCTGAATTATTCCATATTCCGTTTCCAGGAAGCATGTGATATTAAGAAAACACGTATTTGGACATTTTATGACACAGCTCTCGACACAGCTTGAATATTTCACGTTCTAATAAATATTAGTTATAGTGTCATATATTTGCCGAATATTTTATGTACAGGGTGATTCATTAAGGGTGGCGACCGGCCGTATCTCGGAAACCGTATGTCCTAGAATTTGGGGAAAAAAATTCTTATATGCAAATCTGCCCTAAAAAAATGATTAAAAATGTTTTTGAGTCCATAGTTTTCCGCTAGGTGGCGCAAACTACCACTTATAAAATATAATTGGATTTTTTACGAAATATTCCCCAATTTAGGCTGGTAAAAAATATCAAACTTAGAAACTACTGTCCTAATTCCACAACTCTTGTAAGAGTCATTTTTCTGTATTACCTATTCTGAAATGGTGGGGGAAGTTCGCTTTCTTTGACATAAAAAAGACTGTAACTCCATAATGCATCAACCGATTTTCGAAAACGTAGACTCTACGCAAAGAGTATTGAATGTAGATTTCATTAATAAATAACAAAAACACTTTTAATTTTTCAATCGGCAACTAGAGGGCGTTATGTAACACCTAACTTTATGATTTTTTTTTGAAAAATTTCAAATGCAATGCTATAAATCTAACTAGCTAACAAAAAGCCAAATTTGATGACTTATTGACCTGTCAGAACCGTGAACTGATATCTCTTTTCATTCCAAAGATATTGGCATTTTTTGATGAGTGTTGATGATTGTTGGCTCGCCCTGTAAGGTGGAAGAGAAATTATGTTGCTAAAATTGTTTTGAAAATAAAATAACAAGTAGAAACGCATTACCAAAATATTTATTAACATTACATAATGAAACAAAACTAAGGGAGCTACTCATAACAGAAATTTACAAAACGCTCCCACTATCTCATTATTTTAAATACTCAAAATGCTTGCCATTATTTGCTTCGAACTATTTCAGATAAAAATTTTCGGGTAAAAATTCAATCCCAAATCTCTCAAACGGTCTTTTATAGTTTTATGTTCATGGACGAGCTGCAATATTACGAATAATGTTAAACTGTTGAGAGATAGATGTTTCAAAAGTCAGCAAGTTACCTATGGAAATGACACCAATGTCTTATGATTGTTTACTTTTAAGTTTTTATTGCTGTCAAATTTATTCTGACTGTTTGCAAACTAACTCTTTTATAATGCCTTTTTATTCAAATGGAGAGGCATATGATATGCCTACAAAATGAAGTAATTGCTGAACGGGAGTAGGTATGCGATACGATATCCTGAAAGACGGCGTCATTCTCGGAAATTATTCAAAAGATTGGCACAAAGATTGCGAGAAACCAGCAATGTTCAACCTGTCGCATTAAGAAATAGGATACGTAGAAGTCGCAATGAAGAAAATGTTACTAACGTATTGGTGTTAGTTAAGTCTGAACCCCATTTGAGTATTCGAAAAATTGCAAGAGATCTAGGATTGATTTATTCTTTGGTGTAAAGAATATTAAAGGATTATAAAATGCACCCTTATCATATTATTTCACAACAGCATGAAATTAGCCCAGACAAAAATTGTAGATCAGATAATTATCTATAAAAGGTTTCAAACTACTTTTTCTTCTAAGAGTCGCCGTTTTTGAGATATAACGAGTCAAAAAGTTGAAAGATCTACAATTTTTGTCTGAACTAATTTCATGATAAAACTTACTGCTTTGCTGAAAATCGCAAAAAAAACGTTTTTATGATATTCGAACCCGAATTTTTTTTGCACGTATCAGATCGATGAAGACTTTTCAGATTTCATTTATAATGGTGTTTTGAACAATCCTACCAATTTTCAGATGGGTGCGAATTTTTATAACTTAACTCCTATTTTTTGGTCTAATTTGACCGGACTAGTTTTGTTTCATTATGTAATGTTGATAAATATTTTCATGATGCGTTTCTACTTGTCATTTTTTTTTCAAAACAATTTTAGCAACATAATTTCTCTTCCACCTTACAGGGCGAGCCAACAATCACCAACACTCATCAAAAAATGCCAATATCTTTGGAATGAAAAGAGATATCAGTTCGCAGTTTTGACAGGTCAATAAGTCATCAAATTTGGCTTTCTGTTAGCTAGTTAGATTTATAGCATTGCATTTGAAATTTCTCAAAAAAATCATAAATAGAGCTAGGTGTTACATAACGCCCTCTAGTTGCCGATTGGAAAATTAAAAATGTTTTTGTTATTTGTTACTGAAATATACTTTCAATACTCTTTGCATAGAGTCTACGTTTTCGAAAATCGGTTCATGCATTATGGAGGTACAGTATTTTTTATGCCAAAGAAAGAGAACTTCCCCCACCATTTCAGAATAGGTGATACAGAAAAATTACTTTAAAAAGAGTTGTGGAATTAGGACAGTAATTTCTAAATTTGATATTTTTTACCAGCCTAAATTGGGGAATATTTCGTAAAAAATCCAATTATATTTTATAAGTGGTAGATTGCGCCACCTAGCGGAAAACTATGGACTCAAAAACATTTTTAATCATTTTTTTAGGGCAGGTTTGCATATAAGAATTTTTTTCCCCAAATTCTAGGACATACGGTTTCCGAGATACGGCCGGTCGCCACCCTTATTGAATCACCCTGTATATTTATAGTTGCTATGAATATTCATAATCACGAAGTTGAAATGATTGAAATCAAGTTTGGAATATATGCTCAAATATGAGTGACAAAGTTTGAAATTGGGTGCGGAAATTCGAATACGTTCACCATTAGTTTGTATTCCGACGAGTCTAAAATACTAATAATATTCAGATGAGATGAGTAATAGGGAAAATCAATGTGTAAGTTGAGTATATTTGAGTATGGAATTAGTGACTGGATAACGGAAATTACGTGTATAGAAAGAACGTGACAGACGTTAACCCAGCTATAGTAAGAACATTCCTAGGAAAGTTTCATCCAAAGTTAGAAAGCAATAATTCACTCTCTGATTTTCTGTACATAATAGAATATGGAATTATTACAGGCTAATTGATGCGCCATGAACATAACATTCAAGAAAATGGCATTAAAACATTCAAAAAATTTAACTCTGTTTGGAGACTGTAAAGGTGTGCAATTTACTTCAGGATGGAGAAAAAAATGACACTAATGAAACCGAGAATGAAACGCACTTGCTCAACAACAACTGAATCGACATACAAATTTCCAAACTCTCTCAATTTAGAAGTACCAGATATTTAAAATTTTTATTTATACAGTGAATATATATTAAATTCGGTTTTGCGATTAATAAAGTAGGTTGAATATTCTTCATATTATCTAGTACCGAACACACATGTATGTGAACTCCTATATTAATCCTATAAAAATAAAAAACACTTTAGTATAGCAACCTACTTCATAGTAGGTAGAAACCACCAATTACTTACATGAAAAAATAATATATATATATATATATATATATATATATATATATATATATATATATATATATATATATATATATATATATATATATATATATTTATATATATATATATATATATATATATATATATATATATATATATATATATATATATATATATATATATATATATTCATTCGAATTGTTGTTGCCTGTGAACTATTTCTAATCTTTTGATAATTATTAGCAATAACAGGCTTGTTGAATCTCAAAAAACTCGATTTTATTAGAAAGTTGACGTTTCGCCACGACATTCGTGGCTTTATCAAAACTTTTGAAAAAATTTGAATAAAAATAACAAAAAAAAAAGACAACAATCAAATATTTTAAACCTATTTTGTACATTACGTGGGTGAAGGTTTCTGTGGTTCCCTTCCCATCTAATATCAACGGACCTGTCTGTTGATATTGGACTAAATAGCACGTAATTAATAACTGAAGACGGCCACAGCCGCAATGAGAAATTTTTGAAAACAAGATAAATAGTACCCTATTCTTTGACTTTTCAAAATCGAAATAATTTGAACCTATTTCGAACATTACGTGGGTAAAGGTTTCTGTGGTTTCCCTTACCATCTAAAAATAACAGATTTGAATGTTAATATTGGACTGAATAGCACGTAATAAATAACAAAGAACGGCCACAGCCGAAAAAAATTTTAGTGAGACATAGTAGTCTTTTTTTATTCAAATTTTTTCAAATCAATAAATGTCAAAGAAATTTAAATTTTTTCAAAAGTTTTGATAAAGCCACGAATGTCGTGGCGAAACGTCAACTTTTTAATAAAATCGAGTTTTTTGAGATTCAACAAGCCTGTTATTGCTAATAATTATCAAAAGATTATATATATTATATATATATATATATATATATATATATATATATATATATATATATATATATATATTATATTTAGATGTATATTTTTTTCCCGTTACATTTAGACCAAATGAGATGAAATTTGGTAGCTGGGGTTGTACTTACGGTTAAAATTTTGCAAAAAACTTTGAGTGAGTGGTGGGGAGGTTGCTGTGCAGAAATCAATCGTGAAAAGCATATCAGAAATTCAGCTTTGTAGGGCTTTTTCGAGGACGCATGAAGCTTAAAAACACCGGTATTTGAAGATTTTTAGCTCCGATAAACACTTTTGAGATAGCGGGTTGAAAATTTCAACGTCGATTAAGTTGATGAGTCCTATGGTGGAGCCTTTTTGCGTTATAAACATTTTTCTCCGAGCGCCGACATTTTAATGTAGATATTTCATGTGGTTTTTGAGGTTTTGCACATCAACACAGTATATGCTGATTGATTTAGGTACGGCAATTGAGTTGAAGTTAGTGAAGTATGTATACCATGGATATTTCATTTGATTAAATTCACCGTTTCAGCTTCTCTATCGTAATTTCCAGCGTTTTCGATTTACTAGCTTTGTACATCTCTACAGTCCCTCCAAATTCAATTGTTCATTAATTTCGTTGTATTAGGGAGGTGCTTTTTACTGGTTTAAAAGGTTTGCTATCACTGCTGTAATTTTGAAGTAGAAATTTCATGGGTTTTGTAGGATCTTTGTGTATCTCTTTAGACCGTCCAAATTGGCGGATAAGAATTTGTATGTAAAACATCTGTTGATCACGGGACATTTTATATTTCCAGCTACGTTTTCATAAATATCACATTGAATTTTTACGTTTCAAGCTAGTGATTCGCACAATTTATTCATTGGTAACCCAAATATATCAAAGTTAGCACAAAAGATTATAGATTCGATAATGATACGCCATGAAGGATTAAAGAGAATAAAAATGCATATATTATATGTCCGATGTCGGACATCGCAAATTGCAACATAACCTTATCAATTAGTATAAACCAAAACACATTTATTCAACTGTTAGTTTCGCTCAATCGACTAATTAAATACACTGGTTGAGTGGATAATTGCTAGGCTATTAAGCATCGCTATTTCAAGTTGTGGGATTGAAACTTGCCCAAAGATTTTATCAACTTAGAAACTGTTCATAGCACCGCAACGTGCATGACATTTCACATGTCATATTCTGGCGAATGTTAGAGACACTCCCAGGCGTGCTAGGCGCCATCGATACGACGGTGGCAATGATTAAGTGGATTTTGCCGTCGAAGTTTCAAATATCGGGCTACGAAAGAATTGGCGTTTGACGAATGTTTGAACAGATAATTTGATGGACTCTGGTGTATAGAAAATAAATGCATAAGGCAGTTACTGGTACGGGAATAGTCTAGTCAACAAGTGCTTTTTTGTTCAACTTTTTTCAGCAGTCTCCGAAAAATATGAGCAAAGTGTCATTCGATTCAGAATAGCATCTAGATATCTTTTGAAGAAAATAAAGTTCCGCTCGCGAAAATTGTAAAAGTTATAAACAATTTACTGAAAGAACAAAAGGGGGGTTAGGTTTTCTGCGAATACCTCAAAACTAATTGAGATTTTTGATATCTGAAAAAAGATTCGAAATGAAGAGGAAATTTCCTATAATGAAGTCTCAACTCCCGAAACTGTAGGATCAATATTTATAATTTCCTCAGAGGGTAAAAATACGGCCGAAAACGGGTAATCTGGCTTGCGCAAGCCACGCCCATTTTGGGCACTTCAACAAAAAACATTATTTAACCATTTTAAATAGGAAAATTAATGAATAAAAATTCAGGCACTTACTGAATAGGTGAATGAACTATAATCCGGTGGCAAAAATTTTTTATCACAATTTTTCAATTAGTTATGCAATAGTTAATTTTCAATTTTTTAGGGCTTGAACATGAAAATTGTAAGTCTTATATTAAGTCTGAGATTTTGTTGCCTTCAAAAATTTGAATATTTTAATTTCTCGGTTTTTTATCAACAATTTACGTAGTTGCAAAATAAAAACAAATTTTTTTATACTAATTTCAATAAATCCGTTTTTTATCATCGCAAGCTGCATGAATGAAGTTTTTCAAATTTTCATCTCTTATTGTATGAAAAAGTATTATAAACAAATGCGTTGTTAATAAGATAATTGAAAAAAAAATTATGATTATATAATCTCTTTTATTTTGAAACTATGTAAATTATCAATAAAAAACTTTGAAATGACATTTTTTGAATTTTTTCAACAAGAATCTATTTTGAAACCTTTCAAAACTTGCTCCAAGAAAAAATCTCAGATCTATAGTTTAACAGTTAGCACTCTTGCAATGTTCATGTTCAAGAAGCAAAAAATTATATTTTGCTACCGGATTATTGTTAATTCACTTATCTAGTAAGTGCCTGAATTTTTTCATTTATTAATTTTCCTATTTAATATGGTTCAATAATGTTTATTGTTGAAGTGTCCAAAATAGGCGTAGCTTGCGGAAGCTAGATTATCCGTTTTCGGCCGTATTTTTACCTAGTCTAAGATCCCGATATAAAACGACCTTCACCGAGATGCTTATTTAATGAAACGTATTTTATATTTAATTTAATATGTCAATAAATATAATGCATATGGGTTGCCTAGCAAATTTCAGTCCAGAGTATATTTAATTAATAATTTTAAAAAAATATTTTTTTAAACATTTCACCGGTATGATTATTAGATAAATTCTATACCAATCGAAAGTATGAAGCCCATAGAATATGCAAACGTTAGGTTGCCTATTCTTTACCGGTCACAACTATCGGGTTGCCAGGTATAAACAGGTAAATCTATACTAGCATTTTGCAACGGTCTGTTTATTGAATGAAAATTAAATGAAATTAAAGATTATTTTATTCTGAATACGGTGGTATAGGGTTGCCTGCGAAAAATCAGTCCAGAATTGCGGTTGTCGAATTTTAAAAAGTAAAATATTGCTCCGAGTGAATGTGTGCGACTGAGAGGTCCCAACCAACCATCCCATGCGATAGAAGAGGACACATCATAGCAGCTGTTTAAAGTCCGCCCATTTAAAGAAAGAGAGTGGGCATGCTATTTGGTCTTGGAAAAGAAAAGGATAGCGATAGACTCATAGATACTATGCATCATTTTGGAGTAGAGTGTCGCTATAGATTCACGTGCTACTATTTATTGTTGGAAAAAATGGCAAAAAAGTGTTTTTTGTGTGAATCGGATGATGAAATAATTGATTTTAATGATGAAACTTTTAAAAACTGTGTATTAAAGTAAGCTTTTTTTTTACAATAAATAGAAGTAATTTTTTAATTGTTGGTTTTTTTATTTTGTCTTCTAATAATAAAAATAAAATTTGCAAGATTACCCTGATTAAAAATATTGATTGAAAAAAATTTCACTTTTATGGGTTTTGAATTTTTTTAAATAGTTTCAATTGATTTCAATTTCTCTGTTTACATATATAGATTTATAATTTGCATGTAGTAAATTTTTACAATTTTTTTCAATCAATATTTTTAATCAGGGTAGTATTATATATGTATCACTATAACCTTCTTTTTTACTAAAGATGTATATATACTTTAGTGTCACAAAAAATATACCACACATAAATAATTAATTGATTAAAAAAAAATTAAATAACTATTTCTCTATTTAAATAATAAACTTCTCCAAAATGATGCATAGTATCTACGAGTCTATCGCTATCCTTTTCTTTTCCAAGCCCAAATAGCATGCCCACTCTCTTTCTTTAAATGGGCGGACTTTAAACAGCTGCTATGATGTGTCCTCTTCTATCGCATGGGATGGTTGGTTGGGACCTCTCAGTCGCACACATTCACTCGGAGCAATATTTTACTTTTTAAAATTCGACAACCGCAATTCTGGACTGATTTTTCGCAGGCAACCCTATACCACCGTGTTCAGAATAAAATAATCTTTAATTTCATTTAATTTTCATTCAATAAACAGACCGTTGCAAAATGCTAGTGTAGATTTACCTGTTTATACCTGGCAACCCGATAGTTGTGACCGGAAAAGAATAGGCAACCTAACGTTTGCATATTCTATGGGCTTCATACTTTCGATTGGTATAGAATTTATCTAATAATCATACCGGTGAAATGTTTTAAAAAATATTTTTTTAAATTATTAATTAAATATATCTGGACTGAAATTTGCTAGGCAACCCATATGCATTATATTTATTGACATATTAAATTAAATATAAAATACGTTTCATTAAATAAGCATCTCGGTGAAGGTCGTTTTATATCGGGATCTTAGACTTACCCCTTATAGGTACCTAGAAAATTATAAATATTGATCCTACAGTTTCGGGAGTTGAGACTTCATATTTCCTCCTCTTTTCGAATCTTTTTCGAGATCAATTCAAAAATCACAATTAGTTTTTGAATTATTTGCAGAAAACCAAACCCCTCTTCTTCTCTTTCGGTAAATTGTTTATAACTTTTACAAATTTTACGAGGGGAACTGTAATTTTTTCAAAAAACATCTACATTCTATTCTGAATCGAATGACATATCGTTCATGTTTTTCCGAGACTGTTGAAAAAAGTTGAACAAAAAAGCACTTGTTGACTAGACAAGTGGAACTTCTGGCTATATGGATAGATCAATAATATTGGAATAGTAGCTTGGTTATCAAGGGTTTTGACCCATAAAAATAGATTATTAGGTTATTCCTTCAGAAGCATCTCGATCAAGGATTTATAATATATAATACTAAATAAATAATTGGTTTGCCATTTTGGACTTCCTAAAATGCAGGCGGCCGAAGGCCGCATTATGGCAAACTTATAAAGCCGAGATAAGGAGATCGGCCCCGAATCGCGGGGCCCGAAGGGCCCTGTCGATCGCCCACGTCCTTTCTGTAGTGCTTAGGCTACGTCTCGCCTCGATCCGAGACGCCGATTTTCGTGATCGAACGTTTAAAGTTTGACGTTTCTCCGAAATTCGCTAAAACGGCAGCATTCCCGACACTTAAGAACTATTTTCGCGTCCCATTTTCGCGTCTCGAATTCACGTGATCGCCTTTGTAGCCGATAGTTGGACGGGTTGAATTCTATCGAGAAGTTTCGGCACGGCGAGGCCCAATGAGGTCGTAGCATCTACCCGATTCCGCACGAACTCGAGATTGACAGCGAGTAGATTGTGCGCCCGTTCGACAGAGGCAGGGACGGGATTAGCACTCCTCGGCGTTCGAGAAACTATATTTTTATGGATCTATATTTTTCACGGATCAATTTAATGGGCGATGAAGCCTCTCACTAGTTAATACTATATAGTTTACAATAATATACTTAGGGGGAACAAATAACAAATAATCTCCGAAAAGATTGAAGGAAATAGTTTTTCTTTAATATCTGGAGAATAAATCAATTTAACATTAAATAAATACTGCAGTAAAGAAGAAGCAATTTGGAAAAACAAATGATTTTACCATATATAGGATCATCAGTTTTTCTATAAAAAAATATTTCAATTTTCTTTTGCGTAACGCTAAATTGATTATAATATTACAATCGCGCGCTGCAGTGTGTTATAAAAATGTTCATAACTTCATCATTAATGGTCTTTTGAAAAAATGAAAAAAGCGTTTAGAAGAGAAATCTCATGTCTTTCAACTATAACTAATTGTGTTTCAATTAGTTGAATGCTCTAACATTAAAAATGAAAATTACTATTAATTTTTTTGAAAATTACATTATAGAGCAAAATTAGTTATATTCAAAAAAATATCAATCATTTATTTAAATCCCTTTAAAATTAAGTCAAGTACACTCTAGTTTTTGTAACTACAATACCTATATGTTTTCCTAAATTAAAACTAAATAACTTTAAAAATGTTACATAGGTATTTTACATTGAAAATTTTCATAAAATTTACATTTCAAATATATGCTTATTGTTTAATAAACAACTTATTGAAAAAATAAGAGATGGAGTGTAAAGCCAAAATTGTAAGCGTTAATGTTATTGCAAAAAAAATATTGTCAATTTAGCAGCTATTTGAAATGTAAATTTTATGAACATCTTTAATTTTAGGAGAAGATATATGTCACTAATCCATGCTAAAATTACAAAAACTAGACTATACTCGACTTACTTCTAAAGGGATTTAAATAAATATTTGATATTTTTTCAAATATAACTGATTTTGCGCTATAATGTAATTTGAAAGAAAAATGTATAGTAATATCAATTTTTAATGTTGAAGCAATCAACTAATTAGAACACAATTATTTATAGTTGAAAGATATTAGTTTTTTCTTCAAAACTTTCTGTTAAAATTTTTTTCAAAACACCATTAGTAAAGTACTTAGTTATGAACAATTTTATAAAGCACTGCAGAGCGCGATTGTAATATTACAAACAATTGTGCCTAGCGCTTAGCCGCTTTACATAGGACATTGAAATATTTCCTTACAGAAAAACTTATGATACTGCCGAAAATATTGTAAAATCATTTTTTTTCTTCTAAATTGCTCCTTTTTACGGCAGTAAATATTTTTTTCATTGAAGTAATGCTCTATTTTCCAGATATTTAAGAAAAACTATTCGCTTTAAAACTTTTCGATGATTAGTTGTTATTAACGCTTCTTATATTAGTGTAAACTAGTTTCAATATTAATTATTAATCCTTAATGAAGATGTGTCCCAAGGAATTACCCAATAATCTAATTTTCGTTGCTTTTGACAATTTTTAAGACCTGGTGACTGAGCTATATAAAGATATTTCAAGTAGGAAATAAAAGTTTCTCTGTTAAAAATTGTTTTCTCTTCTGTACAACTTTAACTGATCTCATAATCATCATGTTTTGCGCAGTGCCGGATTAAGCCATCGCGGGGCCTGTAGCACATCCGGCAAGAGGCCCTTGGTTTGCTTTAGGTTCTCAAGTTTATGGTATTATACTCAGATTAGAGAATAAAACCGAAAATGTGTATATGTGACAACCCGGAGCGGCTATGTAGGAACACGTATATCTATGAGCGTGTAATTATACCAGTTTTTGAAATAAACTTCCTATAGTTTTTTTATTACTTTTTTACAAATAAAACTGGTTGGCTTTTTTTTTAACTTAGGTAATAAAATAGTTCGTATATTATTCCAAATATTCATTAGGTTCAATCAGCTACATAGGCACAATCAAATTCTTTTTCATTCGCAAGGGGGTCACAAGTGTTGGTGTTACAATAATATGGTGGAATGTAAACTTATGCAACTAAAATACAATGCTAGACTAACATCTAAAGATCTTTTTGCAGTTTTTTACGTCGTGCCAAATATAAATGTATATCAAATTCTATTTGTTCGGGTTTTACGACTAGCTCGATAGATGACAATATCAGGGAATTCCCCTGTTAGTTTTGCAGTGCTACAAACTTGGGTGTAGTGCAGTGCAAGTGGTACTAACACATAACTTGTGCGGCCAAAGCTAAATTTTCAGAAATGTGGTACAACTTAAAATTATTGGGTAGATTTTGACACCAACGTTTCTCGTGGTTGGTATTATACAACCTATACCTACGATTTAACGTGACAAAATCGAGTTTTCGATTTTTAGAAGTGAGTGATGCGCTTAGGCAGCGCTCCGCGTTTAAGGCATGCAATATATTTTACGCTTATCTAAACTCTTTTTTTTAATATCAGAAAGGCGTCGGAGCGCGGGGCCCACCAAATCGCGGGGCCCGTAGCATTTGCTAATCTTGCTACGTGGCTAATCCGGCACTAGTTTTGCGGGAGCTTCGGATGACATGCTGATGAGTTTAATCGTTTTCAGCATTCAATCAAGACTTCATAGACACCCATGATGATATGATTCAAATTTCACACTACTTGGCACAGTTGCACACCCCTTGGTGTAGTTGCACGCCTCTTGAGTTTCTCGACGCATTGACTCATCCCTCATACAATTTCTCTCACAGTGTAACCACTCTCCCTTTTAAGATATATTTATGCCCGAGCTAGCAGGGAGATTGGTTAAACATATATGGGTTCTAGTTTGTTCTCAGTAATAACAACAAGATAAAATGAAGGTATTTACTATTTTCTTATTACATGTACTGAGACTTATCTTTTCTTCTTATTTTATTTAATTTTCTATCGACGTTTTTCCTAGGTGGATTATACTCTTGACTTCTGCCCTACCTTTGTCCCTAGTTTCTTGGTAGCTCCAGCTGTGGTTTCCAAGGTGAATATTAGCCCCAGACGAGGTGATATTTTGCTCCAGATAAGGTGGTTCTTTAAACTCCAGACAAGGTGGTTTTTTTTTAAACTCCAGACCAGGTTGTCTTTGAAACTCCAGCCAAGGTGGTTTTTTAAACTCCAGACAAGGTGGTTTTTTAAACTCCAGACAAAGTGGTTTTTTTCTAAACTCCAGACCAGGTGGCTAAAATAATTCGGGGCAAATCAACATACAATCTCAAACTTAATATTTTCCAAGAATATCTGTAGGGTATCGATGGCCAATCCAAATTAACATTTAGATTTATCTCAAGCAAAGATTCTAAGAAAGACAGTATATGTTCCAACATTAAACTGAACATAAGATATGACCACGTGAAATTTGCCATCGTTAGCCTACAAAAATCTTGTGTTAAATTGAGAGAATGAAATAAGCAAATAAATTAAAAACATTTTAAATTAAGAAATGTAAGATGATTATTTCAATATTGAAATATAAATAATTTAATATAGATAAATGAAAAAAATGAAATGGCGGAAAAATGAAACAATGAATCAATTGAGATTTTCAAGATAATGCATTTATACGAAATAATTATATTTCTTCTCATAACTTACCGTCTATCAGACGCCACAGATACTTCAAAATTTTAATATATTGAGTAGTCGTTCAATAGATATGGAATATAATTCTAATACTTAACGATGTTACTTCTTCAACAGTTATTTGGCAAGAGAACGATATTACATGTTTCACGTGGAAATTCAACGCTATCTCGATATTTTCGTAATACGCAGGTCATTCCGAACTGCGCGAGTCTATTCATCTGTGAAACACGGTATTTCGATTTAGAATTTAGTGGCGGCGGTTAAGCGGGGAATTGACACGTTACAACAGTCTGTATATCTCTTAAAAATTATATAAAGATATTCTTCCAAAGTGACCAATCTTCCATTTGGGCAAGATGGCGGCGCCGGTACGTGGGCATAATTCACAGGGATTGTAGGGCAAGATATTAGGAACATAAGTACTCTTTTATGGTCAAGTTCCAAATATCTTGGTCAAAATGTACAGAAAGTACTCAAGTCTTTTTGGAGAACAGAAGGCGTTTGTCTGATCTGAGTATCCTGTTATATATGCTACAGATTATTGATTTTTATTTGCCTGGCAGAATTTCTAGACATCTTACTCCGCTTTTTTTTTCGGTGAAACCTATCCACATTGACAGCTCCTAGGAGCCGCACGAGACAGATTAGTGATTTTAGTGGTTTCTTCGAAAACATATAACTAATTTCAAGCATCATTCATTATATCTTCTCGCTTTAAGCCGGCAATACCTGTCGGACTTGTCGATTAAGCACGACTACAACCTCCAACGTAAACGAACAGAATAGATGAGTTTTGTTGGTCTCTTAAACCACAAGTAATCGTCCAGTAACATATAAACCATATTCCGTTGCATAATCCTATGAACCTTGATAATAAGATTGGTCATCAACTTTAATATCGCCATCTACGTCGATGGCGATACGACTAACTATGGACTCTATTTAATTGTTCGTTCTCGTGAAAACTTGTGGAAGAAGAAGAGGGCGACGATAACAAAAGTTTAACAATTACCGTTAAATAAAGCACAATGTGCTCTATTATTCGAAAAGTCTTTTAGGACGACTGAATATTGAAATACACATGTATGAAAAATACAAGGTAAAATATATATTCTCGAGCTTCATCTGGAAGAAATATATCCCAAATAGATAAGGATTAATTTCGTTAACTTTTCGCATATTATGTAATATTTTCCTGTCCTATATTGGTATGTAGGTAGCTGATTGTAACCGCTTATAAATCCATCTCCTGTGGAGAAACGATATGTATTTGTTAATAAAAATTTCTAAAATAATATAAATATATAAATATATGTAGATATATATATATATATGCAATATATATATATATATATATATATATATATATATATATATATATATATATATATATATATATTTATTCATATTAATTTAGAAAAAATAAATAATGATTGAGAGAGGAAAAATGGCGAAATATCATTGATATTTTGGTACAAGATCTGTTACATCCTTGAAACATTTTTGTGAGTTAGTTATAGATTTTGTAATAGAAATCACTTTCCACTTTTCAATCGATTCTTTGGGATAATATAGATCAATATCAATTTACAGAAAATCCAGCATAGTTAAAGAAGGAATAAATAAATAAATATATATATATATATAATTTATATAAATATATATACTTATATATATATATATATATATATATATATATATATATATATATATATATATAAATATATAAAATATATATATATATATATATATATATATATATATATATATATATATATATATATCTGATACTTACTGTTGAACTGTCAGTTCATCCTGTGCATGAAAATCAAAGACGGATTGTAAAACTGTAATCGAGAGGAAAAACTGTCGGAATGGCCAGATCTATTTGTTTCATTTCCGTTCCCATTTCAGTTCACTGAAACCACATCAAATTATAACAAAATACTATTTCATTATGAATATAAATTTGCACCAAATATGGACTTCATCCATTACATCAAATTGTCAGTCGACACGGGACATTTTAGAAATAATAAATAATGATTGAGAGAGGAAAAATGGCGAAATATCATTGATATTTTGGTACAAGATCTGTTACATCCTTGAAACATTTTTGTGAGTTAGTTATAGATTTTGTAATAGAAATCACTTTCCACTTTTCAATCGATTCTTTGGGATAATATCGATCAATATCAATTTACAGAAAATCCAGCATAGTTAAAGAAGGAATAAATAAATAAATATATAATATATATATATATATATATATATATATATTATATACTTATATATATATATATATATATATATATATATATATATATATATATATATATATAATATATATATATATATATATATATATAGACATCAGAAAGAATAACTCCGGTCGTGATACATCAAATAGGTTAATGGGTTAAACGAATGAATTAAAGGCTGGTAAAAGTGTACTCATATATTCTTTGTCAACGTTTCGGCTTCTATTTAAGCCTTCATCAGGACTCGAATGTTTGAGGTTATAAAATAAGCTAACATCTCAAAAAACAGAAAAAACACAAAACTGATGTGACAAACCATAACATCATTAAACTGTACTACATTATATGAATTTATTTAAACTAATTCAAACGTGATTTCTTTGAAAAATAAATATTAACGAATATTCAACAACACAAACATCGTGGTACCAAGAGAACCTCTTGGTTGTTTCTCTTGGTACCACGATGTTTGTGTTGTTGAATATTCGTTAATATTTATTTTTCAAAGAAATCACGTTTGAATTAGTTTAAATAAATTCATATAATGTAGTACAGTTTAATAATGTTATGGTTTGTCACATCAGTTTCGTGTTTTTTCTGTTTTTTGAGATGTTAGCTTATTTTATAACCTCAAACATTCGAGTCCTGATGAAGGCTTAAATAGAAGCCGAAACGTTGACAAAGAATATAAGAGTACACTTTTACCAGCCTTCAATTCATCCGTTTAACCCATTAACCTATTTGATATATATATATATATATATATATATATATATATATATATATATATATATATATATATATATATATATATATATATATATATATATATATGAAAATCAAAGACGGATTGTAAAACTGTAATCGAGAGGACAAACTGTCGGAATGGCCAGATCTATTTGTTTCATTTCCGTTCCCATTTCAGTTCACTGAAACCACATCAAATTATAACAAAATACTATTTCATTATGAATATAAATTTGCACCAAATATGGACTTCATCCATTACATCAAATTGTCAGTCGACACGGGACATTGTCAGGTGAAGGATATTTTCCAGAATTATGTAAGCTAAGTAGTTTTTAACCAAGAAATAGGTATTCTGCTTTCTTGAGAAAAAATTTAAATGCTACAGAAATTAGGTTCGAAATAGTTTATTCGATTCAACTGACGCAACTAGTGTTTCCACTGCATGTTGGCAGTAAGCTAGCATAATATGGAGCACCGCGAACTGAAAAAGTCTGCGATATGACTGTTTACTAGTTGCGTTCTCGATACGTTTCTACTGCAATAGCAACACGGAGATGTTTACCAATGTTTCCTGTTTTCTTTTGAAGTCCACAGCTCAAAATAGAAACCGGTGACAGTTGCGTTCTCGATACGTTTCTACTGCAATAGCAACACGGAGATGTTTACCAATGTTTCCTGTTTTCTTTTGAAGTCCACCGCTCAAAATAGAAACCGGTGACAAGTAGAAATAGTCAACATTAATTTGTTGCCGAAACATAAATAAATTTTAACGAACATTTTAAAAACATTTTGGAACGTTTACGGAAACTAGCATCATCAACAAAAATGTTCCTCCGGTGAAACTGTAGCTTTACACTCGTGCGAAAATGATCGTATATGTTACTGAAATTCGGAAAACGTTTCACAACACACATTTTGAATTTCAATCGACACCGATTTGGCTTTTTATGTTGTCTTTCGTTATGAATAGCCTTGATTGCACGTACAATTTCACAACATTTTCTCCTTTATCAATCTCCTTCTCATTTTTCAGACGAACGAGACGCTGTACAGAAGAAAACATTCACGAAATGGGTCAACAAACATCTGAAAAAGGTAAGTCGTTCATCACTGTCGCTAAATAACTCATTTTACCACGTATTATCTCCATATATGTGTTCTCTCGGTATTTATTAAAGTGTTTCGTGTTATTTATTAAATACCTGAACCTTCATAAATGCACTGGGGGGTATTCGGAAAATATCGAATAAAATTGTACTTGGTAATTATTACAGTCGATGTGTCATAGTTGCGAGCATATTTCGAATGAGTGGGATGACAGATTGCGTCACCATTGCAGCTGTATTGCAATACTGTTTGGCATTCATTTAAATTGGCAATATAAAAAAAATTCACAAAATTCGTCGTCAGAAAAAGCCGTTTTATTTTTACCTGATACGATATAGTCTATGTCCACCCTTAAACTCCATTATAACTAATGGTTGAAAAAATGTTGAAATCGTTTGGATAATTTTGAATATTAACTACTACATCCAAATTTGCGAACTGATCACTAAAGATACGTACAGGGTGTCCAATAAATATTGGATAACGCGGCAATTACTTGCAGGGGGCACCTCAACTGCTCATAAAAATAATTTAAAAAATATTTTCAAACTAGTCTGGGAAATATACCATAGGTCTTGGTACCCATGTTAATATTATTGCAACCTGAAATTTGGGCAATATCCATACATTTTTCTCAAATATCCTGGAGTGTTTGCCAATGCACAATCTGATTCGTTACTAGCTATTCCTGATTGTCTGGTGTTTTAATGGCTAAATTTGAACAAGCCTGGTGGAAAAAAATAATGTATGTCTACCTGGGTGGCACACTATTTCTCTTTTAAAATGGTCAAATTATTGCTACTTATGCAGTTCTTAGACTATAACAAAATATTTGAAAATAAAATACTAACTTAGCTGAATGTGTGGGGTTTTTATCCACAATTTTTTTAAATTAGAGTAGTTGTTCAAATTGTTTTTGATTGGGGCTGCCATAAAGAATTTATAGATATATATATATATATATATATATATATATATAAATATATTTATATAAATATATATATATATATATATATATATATATATATATATATATATATATATATATATATATATATATATATATATATATATATATATATATATATATATAAATATATATATTATAGCTGAGTATTCGGCAAGGAGTTATGATCTGAACAACCAAATTTGTTTAAGACGACATTTCGAATTTTTATTGTGTGTTCCTCAGGACATCTACAATTTAAAAAAAATACGATGATAGCACATTGAAACAGTTCGTCTTATAGATAAAAAACAACAAAATTACATGTGTACAGCAGTTTGTACAACTCCACTGTCATGAGCAACAGTTTACAAGGAATATACAAAACTAACTCATTTGAAACCTAAGTTAACTGAAATTAAAAATACAGAAATAAAGAGGCTTCAAATATTAACTAAATGGTATGAAATTCTGACTGAATTTAAAAACAAAAAAAATGAAGGACACCCTACTGCGTAGCACTAGGAATGATAAAACCCCTCGGCGCATGTGCACGTCAATATTTTTTGAATGTATCATATAAATTAAATAACAATGAAAGTCGATTTTACGACTGAAATGAAGGGAAATTGCAATAAATGTAATGTGCAATAAGTCGATATTACGAAGGAAATCCGTGAAAATTTAGCAAAAAATTGATAAGATGGGAAGCAGACACAGACGCAGAATCAAGCTGAAGCTTTCAACGCACAGAGCACTTCGACGCATGTTTTGTAGGACTTCGTACATATCGACCTTGGCGCATGCGCATGTCGTAATGCCTATCTAAAAAACGCTATAATTTTTTATTCTTCGGTGGGAAAAAATTGGGAACAAAACTTCTCTGATGAAATCATATGTATTTTATCGATATCCGTTGGAATTTTTAAAATCGGACCAGATCCCAACTTTTTTTCTTGAAACTTTAGCTTCGCCTCGGGTTAAAAACGCTATATTTTTTTATTCTTCGTTGGGAAGAATTGGGAATTAAAATTCCCTAATGAAATCATATGTGTTTTATCGATATCCGTTGGAATTTTTAAAATCGGGCCAGATCCCAACTTTTTGTCGTGAGACTATAACCCCTTTAGCTTCGCCTCGGGGAAAAACGGGAAAGGATTAATTTTAGAGACGATATTGGTAACCTTAGTGGCTATAAATATGTTTTATGCTCAGATAAATCCTCCCTGAATGATATTCGATATTTAACATCATCTTTTCGCATATTCAAAATTAGCTATATTTTCCTCATAGTGTCGTTACATTCCTTTCAATGAAATTGTTCACATGCGCAGGTGACTGAGATAATACATCGTTTCGTTTGACAGTCATCTCAATTTATCTTTGTTTGTTATTGTTTTTTGTGAGGTTATGGTTGGTTCCTCGCTTGAAAATTATTCGAAAAATATAATCTTATTTCACTTCTAAAATAATGAGCTGTTGTGGAGTTGTTTCATGTTATGGGCCTTACAACCTAACTGTTTGTAAGTACTTGATAAATTTTTAGCCGTTGTTTTTTAATTCAGTCAGAATTTTATACCATTTAGTTGATATTTCAAGCCTCTTCATTTCTGTATTTTCAACTTCGTTTGCGTTATTTAACTTGTTTCGGTTTTAAATGAGTTAGTTTTGTATATTCCTTGTTAATTGTTGCTCATGACGCTGGAGTTCTAAAAACTGTTTGTGGTTTTTTATCTATAAGACGAAGAGCGACACTTTTCGACAGTATACCTCAAATCGCTAAGATTATGAACTGCCAGCAGTTGCTCATTTTCTCATTTTGCTACGTATCCACAGAATTTACGAATTGCGTTGAAGAAGTCACTTTCACATTCTATTGAAAAAATGGTTAGTTCGTCGTGAAATGTTAGCGCCTATTACTTGCAATCACAATGTTCAATAACGCTTCTTTCTATTTATAGTTATTTGCCGATGTCGTTGACATCGGTTGAATCTATAACGATCACAGTTCTAATAATATTGTTTGCTAACGTTCTGTTTGACAGTGCGTTTGTGCTATTATTTGCTCAATGCATTTGTTACATCGTTGTCGAGTTTATATGCATATTTCATTGATTTCAGGATAGTACCTACACCAGACATTCGCTAGCACCGGAGGAATTTTATTACATAATATTAACTATATCCAATAAAAAATAATAACTATATCCAATAATTAAATATACTATATTTTAAATATTTGATGGAATCCGTCGTTACTACGTGATAATTTAACATGATTAACAAAACTGAATTTGATTTTACTACGTTTATTATCACAAAATATTTTGAAAAATATAACACTGCGATTGCAATTTCGGTCATTAGACCATCATCGGGCAGATTGAGTTAAGAACTCAATCTGCCCGATGATGGTCTAGTGACCGAAATTGCAATCGCAGTGTTATATTTTTCAAAATATTTTGTGATAATAAACGTAGTAAAATCAAATTTAGTTTTGTTAATTACTATATTTTATATATGTCAAACAAGCCGTTCTTTTGGTACCTGGTGGTGCTCCACCATAGAAAAGTTGCCAACTTTTGTGTTGTCTACACGTGTTGGTGACAAATGTTTCTGTAAATGTAGGACTCCACCAATGAAAAATTTCCAACCTTTGTGTTGTCAGCACGTGTTGGACACGAAAGTTGGCATCTTTTCTTTGGTGGAACACCACCTTTGTATGAAGCACGTTTGATATCCCGTATTAAACAAGAAACTGACTCTATAGTATACTTAAAAATAATAATAATAAAATTTATTTTCATATTTTCATACAAAAAAAAAATAATACAACGATAAAAAAACGAGTCGTAGCCTATTGATATACTAACACCGTAACAGTTTGTCACGTTGAGTTGTTAATTATTGAATATTAATAAAATGTAGAATACGTGATATGTAGGAAATTTTGTGCTCTACAAATTGGTTCCTTTCCCAGTTTACTCTATCTTGCACCGTTTTAATGAAAATCGCGTTTTAATACTTCGAAGAGAAATTCCACAGTAAAAAATAGGAGTTTTGAGGGATAAGTATCACAAATTTCGAAACTTTTATGTCTTTAGGGAATAGGACAGATCATTTAGAACATACTTTGTCTCTACAGTTTTTTTGTAACTAATTAAATAAACTCGTAAATAGAGAAAAACATACAAAACTGCTATCTCAGCAATACAAATAAGGACGTGAGTGACGTCATGCGCACGACGAACTAAAATGAAACACGGGAGTATCCGGGCCTGAGTTTGCCCAACAACCTTAGGCCATTATATAATGCTCTCCTTTCAGACATAATCAATCGATGTTTTGGGAATATATAAGGACAAATTTCCCTCCTATTGTTTTTAATTCAAATTCAGAGAATAAATGAAAAAAAAAGAGTAGTAACCTATAAATGTACAATGCAGGTACATACAGTTAACGTATTGTTCATGGTCAAAAGACCTCTACAGGACACACCACGATTGATCATCAACATCACCCTCAGAGCATACTTCTATATGACAAATGCCCTTTGCCCAACTGAGCTCAGAAAATGACCCCATAACCCATAACCCATTTTTATTAGTTCGTGACGGACTGTATATATATATATATATATATATATATATATATATATATATATATATATATAATATATGTATATATATATATATATATATATCTATATATATATATATATATATATATATCCAATATATATATATATATATATATATATATATATATATATATATATATATATATATATACAATATATATATATATATATATATATATATACATATATTATATATATATATATATAATATATATATATATACATATATTATATATATATATATATATATATATATATATATATATATATATATATATATATATATATATATATATATATATATATATATATATATATATATATATGACAACGCCAAACTCCAACACCGCTCGACATTTACACTTTGGAACGTGACGTGGAAGATTATTCTCATGTGTAATTGTGAACTAAAAGTTTCAAATTTTTATGAAAAAAAAATTTATTTCATCAATAATATGTATTTTAGTTTTGAACCTCTTTGCGTAGCGGACGTAAATTCAAGGTGATCTTTAGAACTCATTCGCATAAAATGAGCAAATATTTAATTGATTTATGCATACGAGGTGTGGCTATAAAATAATGTTAAGTGTATGGCAATGTTTGTCCATTATATGTGCCTGTATTTCAATAGTTAAAGGTTAAAGCGTTTCCATGTTTACGAGAGGACGTTTGAGATATAACGTTGGCCTAGAACGCCCTTCCTGGGCAGAAAGGTCCCTGACTTTTTTATAGACCTAGCCTAGAGGTTCTACAAATTTCTATAGAAACCTTTCAAATCTCCCTTATCGATAGGGCAGCGATCGCAAAAAAATGTATTCGCTCGTGCGTTTTTTAGTTACAAAATTAGAACATTCCTTTCATTTCAATTAGATAAAACATAACCTATGTCCATCTTGAAAGTTCATTCTAAATATTGGTATAAGAATTTTTGAAATCGAATGAGTTGTCTCTGAGATAATATTGGTAGTGTATAGAATAGTTTAGCTAAAAAAAAAATTTCTTTTTTCGTTGTTGGGAGGAGAGGGGCAATCGCGTAGTTGGCACCATAAGAATATTAATTTAATTCCACGGCAGCACAGCTAATCTTTATAAATAAAAATGAATCCTTATTTCCCTTGGTCCCGACATCACGCTTGAACGGCTGGACCGGTTTCACTAATACTTTTTTGTGTTGTGTTTTTTATTGTCAGAAGAAGGTTCTTATGAAAGAAAAAATTAAGAAAATTGCGAGGGAAATTAGAAAATTTGAGAATAATTAAAAACAATATATAATTATTCATATTACTCTCAATTGTTTACCCTTCTACGATCAACCCCTATTTTTGCATCTTTTCATTTTTTATAATTTTATTCACAGATCCGCAATAGCGCTGCAAGATGGCAATCGAAAATAACAATAGTCGGTTTGAGAATAGGTCGTAATATATTTTTCATACTCCCTGTTGAAGAAACTCGATGAAGTGATTTTTCTAACGTTTTATGTTCTGTATATGAAAAACAAAACCTTTTGACGTTGTCAATTTTTGAAATTACATTTTGAGATTGTCAGTTTTGTTGAATATATTTTACGATAAAATAGTTATTTTGAGCCTTATTTTGAACAGTATTGGATTGCCTTTCTCCATATTAGACGTCTTTGTTCACCGGGTAGGTGTTCTTTGAAGACGAAACATTTTGGCGACCGTGACAGGACACACTTTCAGTGATAGACTATGGAGAAGGTGAAGAAGATGCTTGAAGCTCAAAGAGCGTCTTTTACTCGAATTTATGATGCGGTGATTACACTGCTTGCTGGGAAGAATGTTAATTTTATTGAAATTCGAGGAAAAGTTCGAATCTTGGACCAGAAAATTGTATTGATAGCAGATTTGGACAGACAATTGTTAGAATATGTCCTAGAGTCGGATAGCAGCGAACAAAGTACTTTACTATCCGAAATCGAATCAGCTGATGATTTTATGAATAAATACCACGAACTTAAGTTGATAGTTGAGAGTCATTTACCGAATCAATCTGATGTAACTAGTACTAATTGTTCCAGCCACATGAGGCGTAAACTGAAACTACCTACTATCGAATTCAAGAAATTCGGAGGTGATATTAAAGACTGGCTTCCATTTTGGAGTCAGTTCAAGCGTATTCACGATGACGAAGATCTTCCCGTTGAAGACAAGTTTCAATATCTTCTTCAAGCGATGGTTCCGAACTCTCGTTCTCGTCAATTAGTTGAGAGTTATCCACCTAGCGGAGACAATTATCCCAAAGTTATCGAAAGCCTTGAGAGTCGATTTGGCAGAAAAGATCTTCTTGTTGAAGTTTACGTTCGAGAGTTGCTGAAATTAGTTCTGAATGGTATTGGGAATAAGAATAATCTCAGTTTCCTGTATGATAAGCTTGAATCCCAGTTACGATCGTTGGAAACTCTAGATGTTACATCAGACACATGTGCAGCGATGTTATACCCATTGGTGGAATCTTGCCTCCCCGAAGATTTGATTAGGGTATGGCAAAGGAGTAGTCATTATGACGTTGAATCCACTTTGAAAATACGTTTGGATCAACTGATGATTTTTTCTCAGGAAGGAAGATCAAAATGAAGAGCGGATTACTTTGGCGGTCTCTGGTTTCGACATGCAATCTAAAACAAAAAAGATTGTCGATTCTATTCCCATAAAAACTGCTCTTCCGACTGCATCAGGACTGATGAATAATAAATTCCAGAAGAAATGTCAATTTTGCAATGCAAGTCATTGCAGTGAAACTTGTTCCGAAGCAAGAAATTGGACCTTAGCTGAACGAAAGAAGAAATTGATTGAGCGGGGGTGCTGTCATCTTTGTCTAAAATATGGTCACATTGCCAGAAGATGCAGAGTAAATTCAGTGTGTTCAATTTGTAATGGAAGACATGTTGATATCATGTGTACAAAGAATGAGGAATCAACTGAAAAATTTGTACCTGCTACAAAACATTTGAATGTCGAGAATTCGCTTTCGAATAATACCTATGCAGAAGTATTTTTACAAACTCTGACAGTAAAACTTAATGGATTGAATAAATCACGAATGGCACGAGTTATAATCGACACCGGTTCACAGAGGTCTTACATAAAACAATCCGTTGCTTCTGAGATGTTATATGAATCTATTCGACGAGAAAAAATGGTGCATGCTCTTTTTGGCGGTACCAATACTAACGTTTACAACCATCACTGTTACCGAAATCGACTCAGTAGTATCCTTGACGACTATGCTTGTAACTTCGAAGCTCTAGACCAAACAGTGATCTGTAACAATATTACTTCTGTGAGGCAGGGACCCTGGATGGATGAACTATCGTCATTGGGAATCGAAATTACAGATACGAGAGATGGCCCCGTTGATATTTTAATTGGAGCTAATATTGCTGGGAAGTTACTTACTGGAAAACGTCATGAACTCAAATGTGGTCTCGTGGCATTGCATACGCTATTGGGATGGACAATAATTGGCAAAGTTACTTCGAATGAGCAATATATCAATTCTTCAATGCTGGTTGTTACTTCCATGATGAGTAGAGATTTAGGCCCAGCCGATTTATGGAGTCTTGATGTCCTTGGAATCACCGATCCATACCAGCAGAAATCAGAGAAGGAGACAGAGAAAGCAGTAATGGAACATTTCACTGAAAACTGTTTCGAGAAAGGAAGATGGAAGATATGAGGTTCATATGCCTTGGATTGAGGGTCATCCTCCATTACCCAACAATTTGGCAATGGCACAAAGAAGACTTGAAAATTTGATGAAAAAATTGAATAGTGATGGATATCGTCAGGGATATTCTCAAGTTTTCAATGAATGGTTGAAGGAAGGAATCATTGAAGAAGTTCCAGCATCAGATCTCCAAAATCAGGGTTATTACCTACCCCATCGTCACGTAATCAAGGAAAGCAGTGCTACTACGAAAATCAGACCTGTATTCGATGCTTCTGCTAAAGAAAAATCTCATCCATCATTAAATCAGTGCTTGGAAAAAGGTATCAATCTGATAGAAACTGATTCCTTCAATTTTGATCAGATTTCGATTAGGCAGGATTGGAGTAATTGCTGACATAAAGAAAGCATTCCTTCAAATTAGTTTGACATCTACTGACAAAGACTTCTTGCGTTTTCTCTGGTACGATGAAAATGGAGAATTAAAAACCTATCGCCATACTCGAGTTGTTTTCGGAGTAACGTGTAGTCCATTCTTGCTGGGAGCCGTTATAGAGTACCATTTGAGAAAATTTTCTGAAGCAAAGCAGAATTCGTCCATAGAATCGATCATTCAGAAATTATTGAAGGGTTTTTATGTAGACAACTGTGTGTCCAGTGTAGACAGCAAAGAAGAACTTCAAACGTTCATTGACGAATCTTCAATGATATTTGCTGATGCTAAATTTGAGTTACGAGGATGGGAGCACACAGTTCTCGATAACCATGAAGTGGCATCTGTCTTATCGCCAGTTTTAGGATTGAATTGGAATCGGAATTTGGATACTCTAGAATTGAATTCCGAATGGTACAGGGATATCAACACGGAATTGATAACCAAAAGAATCATTTTATCAGCAGCTCAAAGGCTCTTCGATCCAATTGGATTTTCTTGCCCAGTTTCATTGTGCCCGAAAATACTGCTGCAGAAAACATGGAACTCCAAGCTAGGATGGGATATTGAGGTACCAGATGATATCAAAATCAGTTTCCGGAGCTGGATAAAAGATATTCCGTCTCTTTTGGATCTCAAGATTCCACGATGGCTAGTTAAATCTGATGCAAACTATAAAGGATGGTCTCTACACGTATTTTGTGATGCCTCCCGTCTTTCGTACGCAACTGCTATTTTTTCTGAGATCTGAGTCGATTAGAGGAGTAGATGTCCAGTTGATTCAAGCAAAATCCCGAGTTTCGCCTATCAAAGAAATGACAATTCCTCGATTAGAGCTTTTAGCAGCTACGATTGGAGCAAGATTGTCAAAAATGGTAATGGAGAATCTTTTGGTAGATATGCCTATTTTTTGGTGGTCTGATTCAACCACAGTTCTCGCTTGGATCAAAAGAGAAGATAACTGGAAACCCTTCATATGGAATCGAGTTGCAAAAATCCGTAATTTGACCAATAAGGAGACATGGTTCTATGTGCCAGGTCATTTAAATCCAGCCGACCTTCCTTCTCGTGGATGTTCTTCAAAGCAATTGGTCGAGTCGAGATGGTGGGAGGGTCCGGAATGGCTGAAACAATCTTCAGAACTGTGGCCTTCTCAGAATTATGTTGTCGAAGAAGAGGTCATCAACATTGAAAAGAGGAAGTGTGTGACTTCTTCAATGATGTCTTTGAAAAATTGTTTTTCCTGGATTTATGAGCGTTTTTCTGGATTCGAAAAATTCGTGAGGATATTGAGTTGGATACGAAGATTCATTTTTAACTCCCTTCATCGAAACGAAAAGAAAGGTGGTCCATTGTCACTGGAAGAGCTGGTATCGTCTGAAAACTTCATCATAAAGTTGATTCAAGAAGAGGCATTCGAGGGAGTGAATGATCCCAAACTGAAAACTTTATGTCCTTTTATTGATGATGATGGAATCATACGACTTTCGACGAAAATTTCTGCACGAGAAGATTCACTAGATTTTCGTTTTCCAGCTGTTTTACCCAGCAAACATCCTGTTGTCGATAAACTTGCTCATGAACAACATGTGAAAGCTTCCCATGTTGGTGTACAGGGCTTGCTAAGTTTATTGAGGGAAAGGTTTTGGATACTGAAAGGAAGAAAAACAATCAGATCTGTCGTTACAAAATGTGTTGTATGCAGACGATATAATGGAAAATCATCCGAAGTTTCACCGGTTCCTTTGCCAAGAGATAGAGTGAGAAACGCATCTGTATTCGAAGTTACAGGTGTAGATCTTGCCGGTCCACTCTATATTCGATCAGGTGAAAAAGTTTGGATTTGCCTCTTCACATGTGCGATCTACAGGGCTGTACATTTGGAACTGTTATCATCACTCTCTACAGACATATTTCTTCAGTCCTTCCGAAGATTTGTAGCTAGACGAGGAAGACCTTCCATTATATATAGTGATAATGGTACGAATTTTGTCGGTACGGATAATGCTTTCAGCCATTTGGACTGGGATAAGATAATTACCTACAGTTCAGCCCATCGAATCGAATGGAAATTCAACCCTCCAAGTGCTGCATGGTGGGGTGGTTGGTGGGAGAGATTAATAAGAATTGTAAAAGATATTTTACGTAAAGTCCTAGGAAAGGCATCTCTGACATACGAAGAGCTTCACACAATTGTTTGTGACTCCGAATCAGTGGTAAATTCTCGACCATTGACTTATTTCCATGAAGATAGCAGGGATTTGGTTCCGTTGACACCTGCTATGTTCCTACATGAAATTCGGGAAGTCGGTGTTCCCGATGTGGATGCAACAGAAGCTACTGATCTCAGGAAACATTTGAGACATAGACTCAAACTGAAAGAAGATTTGCGCAGAAGATTTCGCACAGAATATCTAGGACAATTGAAATTATTTTCAAAAGGTAAAAATGCCAATGAAATAAGATTGGGAGATATAGTTTTAGTGGGATTGGACAACATCAAAAGAATGGATTGGCCACTGGCGCGAATAGAAGAAATGATTCCAGGTCGAGATGGTAAAATTCGAGTAGTTCGCTTGAAAACAGCTACAGGGTCATTATTGAGACCAGTGCAAAGAATTTATCCTCTCGAAATCAATAGTCGCGATAACGAAATCGAATTTCCTGCTCCTAACAGGATCAGAGGAGAGAAAATGGAAGAAGAGAAAAAACCTCTTGTTACAAGATATGGGAGAGTAGTCAAACCCCCATCGAAGTATACAGGGTGATTTCAATTTGAGTTACTCCTCTGAAGTTTTGTAACTCAAGGTGGGAGTATGTTGAAGAAACTCGATGAAGTGATTTTTCTAACGTTTTATGTTCTGTATATGAAAAACAAAACCTTTTGACGTTGTCAATTTTTGAAATTACATTTTGAGATTGTCAGTTTTGTTGAATATATTTTACGATAAAATAGTTATTTTGAGCCTTATTTTGAACAGTATTGGATTGCCTTTCTCCATATTAGACGTCTTTGTTCACCGGGTAGGTGTTCTTTGAAGACGAAACACTCCCAATGATTAACATTTTTGCCGGGTCAGATAGATTGATAGATAGATAGTTAGATAGATAGATATATAGATAGAAAGATAGATAACTAGATAGATAGATAGATAGATATGTAGATATGCATCGGCAGATAGATGAATAGATAGAAAGATAGATAGATAAAAATAATTTATATGGCAGAACGTTTGCCCGGTCAGATAAATTGATAGATAGATAAATAGATAGATAGATAGATAGATAGATAGATAGAAGGATATATAGATAGTTCGATAGATAGAAAGATAGATAACTATCTAGATAGATAGATATATAGTTAGATAGGTAGATATACATCGGCAGAATAGATAAAAATAATTTATATGGCAGAACAACGTTTGCCGGGTCAGCTAGTATATAAATAAAATGAGAGAATATTCCAGCATCAGTCTAGTTATTTTATAGCCACACTTCGTATATTCATTCATGATCAACAACACTACCAGATGAGATCAAGTTAATTCATTCGTTCCTTAACTGCATCGAATAGCATGTTAATTCAATTTCAGTGTATCTTTCCGTAAAAAAATCGTCATTGAAAATAAACAATATTAAAAACAGGTAATAGAAATATTCAGCTTCGACTTTGTACTACTCAATGACGTGTTACTTTTACCTCGGCTCTTGTTTACCTGTTGGTTCTCTAGGTCTGCTACTTTAATTATAATAAAATTTATGTTAATTCAGAAAAACTAATGCTTTTCATTTTCCATTGCTGTCATTATATTCATTACTTGAAGAATTGCATATTCATGAAGTTATGCGTGTATTGCCGCTAATCAATATAGACTTAAAGTAAAAATCCATCTTGTCAAATTATATGAAATCATGAGCAACAATTTTCAAGTAGTATAAGCCACTAAGGGAGAGTTAAAAATAATTTTTGCTAGTAACTTTCAATGTATCAAATGACACAGGTAAAGTTATGATACAAAGTTTTTTAAACTTCATATTGTTCGACTGGGGAAGGGCTTCACCTCTGAAACTACTAGAAAAGCATGAAGTTCGTACATCTACAATTAAAACAGATAACGAAATAACATATTGCACATACATACACGCTTCAGTTCTATATTTTAAATATATATATATATATATATATATATATATATATATATTTATATATATATATATATATATATATATATATATATATATATATATATATATATATATATATATATATATATATATATATATATATATATATATATATATGTATATATATATATGTATATATATATATATATATATATATATATATATATATATATAATTAGCGAGTTTTTACAGCATCGTTGGCCGTCTCTCGCATCCTGTTTTCCATGCCTCTCTATCGTGCCAATCTTCCCCTTTTAATCCCCCCACTCCATGTCCTTTCTTGTTTGTTTTAACCACTCTTCTGGTGGTCTTCCGCGCTTTCGCCGTAATTGTGGTTGCCGTTCTAGTATCCTTTTGGGCCATCGATCATCTTCCATGCGTCTTACGTGTCCATACCATTTCAGTCGTCGTCTCTCAATTTCCACCGTTATAGGTGTTTCTGCTGCCATTCTCCGTCTCATTTCATTGTTCGTGTTTCTTTGCAACCTTGACACCCTACAACTCCTTCGTAAGAAGTCAATTTCGGCCGCTTCTAACCGTTCTCTATCTCTTTTCGTTAGCTCCTATGTCTCTGAGCCGTATAGAAGTATACTTTGTACAATAGTTTCATATATTCTTTTTCTTTGTTTGTGTTTGGATATTATTTGACCATAGGAGAGAGTTCATTTTATTTATTGCTTGTTTTCCCTGATTAATGAGATGGGTTATTTCTTTTTTGCTGGATCATTCTTTTGTTATTTTCACTCCTAAATAGGTGTCGTCTTGACAAGGTTGAATTACATTTCCCTCTGTCTCTAGATGAAGCTGAGGGGAACTAATTGACAGATACTTAGTTCTCGAGAAGTTTATCTTGAGCCCTGCATCTTTGTAGGTTTCAAATATTTTTCGCATCGTGTATTCTATATCGTATGTGTCGTTAGCTATTACGATTTGGTCATCCGTGAAAAGTAACGTATGCAGGAAACTTCCATTTATATCTGGTCCCATACCGTCACATTTGTTTTACCATTTAAAGAAGGTTGGTGATAAGCAACAACCATGTCTGAGACCTTTTGTCTGTTTTAAAACTTTAGATAGCCTTCTGCCTTCTTTTATTCTCGTCTCTAACCCCTTGTACAAAGATTTTATGGCGGCAACATATTTTCCATGTATGTTATTGTTTTCTAGAAACTCGTAAAGTTGTTTGAGGGGAATCGTGTCATATGCTTTTTCTAGGTCAATAAATATTAGATGTGTTTCTCGGTTCCGTACTCTTTTTATTTCTATATTTTGCCTAATGGTAAATATGTTGTCGACACATAATCGTCCAGCCATGAACCCACTTTGTTCTTCACCTATTTCTACCCCATTTAGTCGTTCTTTGATTAGCTGTCCGTACAGCCTTCCAATGGTAGCAGTGACACTAATGCCTCTGTAGTTTTCACATTCTGTTTTTGACCACTTTTTGTGTATTGATGTGAGAATGCCATTTTCCACTTATTTGGTGGATCTTCCAGATTTAACAAACATTTGTTGAAGATGGTCTTTAGTATGTCATATACTGTTTCTGAGGCATTTTTGAGTAATTCCACTTGAATGCCTCCGGGACCTGAGGCGTTTCCATTCTTCATATTCTTAAGTGATTTCGTTATTTCCTCTGTTGGTATTTCTTGTACGTTTCCTTCAATGTTTGCTTCGGTTTCTTGTAGCCTAATCTATTCTTCTCATGTCTCTGTCAACATCTCCTAACAAGGGCGTCGCCAAGGGGGGCAGGTAGGGGCAGTTGACCCCCCCCCCCAGAGATTCATATAGTCAAATGCAAAGAAATAAATGTCCTAAGTCGGAGTTAAGACTAAATCCGACGCGAGCGTTTGCGGTTTCCATAATTTCAATCTTTTATCGAATCATTCTCTACGTTGTTTGCTATCGTTATGGCCAGCATTGCTATAAACTATGTTTTTTTTTGATAGTCTGTAAAAGTTGAAAAACCTATACTAAAAGTTGGTTGCTTTGATACCCATCAAAATGAACCATTTTTAGTACAGATTTTTCAACTTTGAAGTTAGTTTGCTTTGCACCCTGGAGTTAGTTTGGATAGTGATTCAAAAATCTTCGTATGGTATATAAAAGGGAATAGATTTTTCAGTTATCATTCTTCTGCCTACCTATATGGAATATATTGTTTCACAGTGAATTTAAAAAGAAAAAAGCCTAGTGGAAGAAGCAGTGACAGCGATAAACAGGATGCAAAAGTTCAAGAGGAAAAAGAAAACATAATGGAAACAATATCGCATGATTCTAGGTCGGTTACCACAAAGGGAGATACTCAGGAACTAGTTCCGGACTCTTATATAGGTACAAATCCTTATGATGATTCCGAGGCTGACCTGCCGATACCTTACTCATCCAAAGATCCCGATTCTTCAATAGATGACTGCAATGAAAATGACATCTGTCGATTTATCGGACGAGCATCGTTGTTATCAACCGAAAAGAGGTAGGAATTGCTGGAAAACTGTTGGTCCCCTTCTACACATACAATTTTGCGGGAAGACGCCAAACATTTAAAGAGAAAATTTAATTATTCCTGGTTGGAAATGTATTCTCCATGGTTAGCTTATTCCAGGTTCAAAAAAGTATCCTTTTGTAAATATATTGTACGTTGTTTCAGCCAAATTCAAGCACTTTGAAGGCATTTTGTAAGTTCCAAGATGTTCACGAGCAGTTCTCGGAAGTGTGCCTGTAGATGTGCAACTCAAAAAATACTCTCAGGGTATATTATCAAAGAAATATCCGAAAAATTATAACATCTATCATTTTCTGCATTACATTTTGCGGGTCGCATGATTCAGCTCTGAGAGGTAAACATTATGGCGAAGGTATTTTCGAGGACTTATACAAGCTGCGAATTGATGCGGGGGATTTTGTTTTGAAGAAACACATTGAGCATGGGAAAAAGAATGCAAGCTATCGATCGGTTGATATTCAAAATGAACTTATCGGCATTTGCGGAGAGGTCATTAGGGCAGATATTATGAAGAAAGTAAAAGCAACTGAAGCATATAGTGTGTTATCGGTCAAAACAGCTGACATTTCTGGCACTGAACAATTATCGATAGGTCTGCGATATTTTGATGAGGAAACCAACGAAGTCCAAGAAATGTTTGTCGGATTTGTTTACCTGAAAGATATACGATTTTTTCGGGAATCAGTATTGAGAAGAAAGCTGATTTAACCGTTATTGATGTCCTTAAAGAGGCAAAAACCTTCTTCCCTGAAACAGTAAAAGCGTTGATAATTTTGATCGCTCTACCGTGCACAACGTGTACCTACGGTAGAGCGATCGTTCAGCAATCTCAGGAGACTGAAAACCAGGTTAAGAAGCACTATGGGGGAATATCGTCTCAATGGTCTGGCCATGATAAGTGCGCACAGAAAACATATTAGAAAAACAAGATTTTCATAATGAAGTGTTTCCTAATAGTGTTTGAAAAGTTTACAAAAAACCACGAAGGTTGTGTTTTAATTAACTTAATAAAAAAAGATCTCTCTCGACTAGAAGATTTTTGAAATCTTGTAGCTGTCAATGGACAATTTGATTGCTTCCACATTTTTTAAATTCTATTATTATTCTATCCTATATTTTGTCCGAAATTCTTTTTATTCGATTATTAATAACTTTGCTTTCAACAGTATTCAACATTCATACTCTTCCCTTCCTCCATATAACAGCTGCCCCCCCCCCCTGAACCACCGGCTGGCGACGCCCTTGTCTCCTAATATTATTTTTCCCATTCCGTGATCTTAATTTTTGATAGATTAGGTATATATAATTTAAAACCTCTGAAATATTTATCGAGAAATCGAATTCATTACTAACGCAATTTGTCGATATTAAAATAAAACGGCCAAAACTTATTCTTTAATTAATTTGAAAAATAAATCACCGTTCCTTGGTTTTTGAATAATTTAAACTACTGGAACGTTCCGAGAGCCAAACTTTCAATTAATTGTAAATTACATGGAAAACGAAAGGAAAGTTATTTTATTACGATATAAAAAATCTTTATGACTTTAAGGATAACATGCATTACTTTCGAATATCTTAAATTCGTTTGATTTTTTCCAATTTTCGACGCACTAGAGATAACCTTCATCGCCAGCTCATTTTGCAATATCACCTTGCTTGAATTATTAATTCAACTTAAATGAAATGATCAGAATTTCAGTCATGAAGCACAACCGTACAAGGATTAAGCCTGGTATTTCCTAGAATCGGAATTACCTAGGACGCTTATTTTTCTGTCTACTTTGGTAATTCAAGATATTTCAGTATGGCAAAATGATTCATGAAATGACCAAATAAATGAGTAAAAGGACGTCCAGTTTTTTCTTTTCGTTCTGTATGGACCAGAGATGTAGAAAGTTGATTCATTAGTTAATTAATAATCTCTTTATGGAGTGAAATTCATAACCTCATAAATACCAGAATTCGAATTCACTTCAGAATTGACATTGTTATAAACCATTATCCCGTATATATTTATATATATATATATATATATATATATATATATATATATATATATATATATATATATATATATATATATATATATATATATATATATATATATATATATATATATATATATATATATATATATATATGGGTCATTCTTCGGTATTTGAATTTTAGAGAGACATATTTTCACGAAATTATTTTCCATAGAAGAACGCTGATACTTATTTATTGAGTTATTCACCACTTACACCTCTCATAAACAAAAGGGCCAGATACTTTAGTGTATTTTACACTTTTTCTAGAAGTCAGAGGATGAAAGATTCCAGAGGAGTGACACATGACACATAATAAGACATTTCGACCACAGATGTAACTTTTCTGCTTTAATTCCTTCAACAAAAATAGTACTAATGTCAAAAAAATAAACATATTTTTCAAATAGTTCATAGATTGAGTGAAAATATTGAATAACTGAATATAGAGTAATT
Source organism: Cynegetis impunctata (assembly GCA_030704885.1). Classification (NCBI taxonomy): domain Eukaryota; kingdom Metazoa; phylum Arthropoda; class Insecta; order Coleoptera; family Coccinellidae; genus Cynegetis; species Cynegetis impunctata. The sequence goes on along the minus strand of JARQZK010002953.1, from coordinate 373,863 downwards.
TCTTAGTGCGTGAAAAAAAAATCTGAGAACAAAAGATATTGTCAATGAAGAAAACTCACAAAATAAAAACGGACAAATGAAAAATATTAACAACACATATAATAAAAATTATTGCTCATAATTATTTATTGCTTCATCAAACTTGAGGAATAAACTATAACCACTAATCACAAGAGTAGGTTGAGGTAGTTTTTCAATGATATCTTCTACCTGTATAAATCCCTTATCTTCCTCTGCAACTTTATACATAGTTGAGGTTACATGCTTTTAGAAACTACACTAGAATTTCTACGTTGTCCGCACTTCCAGAGCACATACCTGCGATATGAATTTGACTAAGACATAGTCTCCATTTTTATTAATAGCTTCAGAAAGAGCCGGAATGTCTTCATCAAATTCTGAACATACATCGTTCACATTTAGACAAACATCATTAGGTTTTGAATAATCTTTCTGTACATTAATAAAATGAAAATAGTTATTACTACATAAACAGCTCAAACTTTTCATGGTGATCTTATTTGGTAATAGTGCAAATCATTGGACCTGGTGAACTTTTAAAGTATCAGGAAAAAGTATTACCAATAATTTCTTCAATTGTTTTTGTATGACTTCTCCAAAAATAAATGTTTTTTTCATATCTTCTGTATTTACGTTTTTGATATTATCCACAATTTCCTTTATTTTTGTATTCGGTGTTACGTTCTCTCTGCTTCTATTTAATCTGTATATTTGTTTTTAAGACACTTCACTCCTTTCGTCAATCCTGCTATTTTTTGTTGTTGTTCTATAATCAAACGATTTCTGCGCTTCCGGAGCTTTTGGAATCGTTTCCTGGCCGCCTCGGCTCTGTTGTCTATTGGCTGTAACTGTGGCACCATTTCATCACCAGAGCAAGGTGGTGTAATAGAAGCAGTTGAATTAATTTGAAGAGCCAGGCATGCCCTTCGTTATCTAGTTTTTCAGCACGAGTCTTTCTTAACGCTCTTTGCTCTCTAGGGGTCATGTATTTCATGGGCCTAATTTTCTTCGCTTTCCCTTTCTTATTTAAATAGTTTTTTTTTCTTTTTCTTCCAATTGAGCTAATTTAATAGGGTCGTTTTTGATTTGTTAATAACGTAAACGTGCTGCTATCCTTTTCTTTTCTAGCCCTTTTTCACGAGTTTGCTTTTTCTCGACCATTTTCTGCTGATCCATTTTCTGCTGATCCACACCTTCAACGAAAGAAAAATTATTTATTTACAATGTTGATAAAGGAGAAAATTGGAATAACAGAAATTTAATTCTCTCAAATATGTAATGATTTCACTACCTACTAACTCATAACACGAATGACATTAAGAAGTAATCACTCCTCTGTCGCTTCGGTCTCTCCTCTGGCACAAATATAGCCAGGGGAAAGACGCCAGAGAATAGACATATCTACACATAGTATAAAATGGAAACTAATCCAAAACAAGAATTCTAGTATAGACGTGTCCATGTAATTATTGCAAATATATATCTTGGAATATGATCAATAACTGAGCAGAAGATTCAAAATATTCAATTTATACTTACCATAAAAAAGACAGTATTCACAGAGACACAATCTCCTTTCTCACCACCATGCACTGAACTGTTATATTCCCTATGAAATTATTTGAATTTTGTCACCAATAAGATGTTTACATAGACTACCGGAAGGAGCTATTCCATGCATTATCCCGCGAGTTTTTGAATTCTGAAGAATGCCAGAGGAAGGGACTCAAAAACAGAGGACATATCGAAAAATATTTAAAACTAAAAAGTTTTTTTTTTATTTGTTCCAAATTTTTTCAATAATCAATAAAACTATATTCCGAGCATTCTGAACAGTGATGAACAGATCCAAAAAAGTGAAAATGGAAGATAAATCACAACTCTTTTCCAAAAAACCGTGGAAAGGACAAGCCAGAAAAGTGACATTTAGTGACCGTATTTTTTTTTCTGGAAACTGTCAACATATTTCAGATCGAATTATTGTGTAATATCTGACAAATATCTTCCTCCGTATGGGTGAATCAATATAAGTGTTTTAATCCTTGTGGTATTTTAGGTATTTCATGTTCCTTATGCAAAACAAATAGCTAAGAATGACCCATATATATATATATATATATATATATAGAAATATATTTATATATATATATATATATATATATATATATATACTTATATATATACTTATATATATATAATATTATATATATATATATATATATATATATATATATATATATATTATATATATATATATATATATATATATATATATATATATATATATATATATATATATATATATACTTATACATTCGAATTGTTGTTGCCTGTGAACTATTTCTAATCTTTTGATAATTATTAGCAATAACAGGCTTGTTGAATCTCAAAAAACTCGATTTTATTAAAAAGTTTACGTTTCGCCACGACGTCAAACTTTTGAAAAGTTTTGATGAAGCCACGAATGTCGTGGCGAAACGTCAACTTTTTAATAAAATCGAGTTTTTTGAGATTCAACAAGCCTGTTATTGCTAATAATTATCAAAAGATTATATACTTATATATTTATATATATATATATATATATATATATATATATATATATATATATATATATATATATATATATATATATATATGGATGTATATGTATGTATGTTTATCATGTAAATTCTCGTTTTTTCAATTGAATTCACATTATTTATGTTGTTCTTACTCAACAATATTACTGCATTTCATCTATAACAAAATCAGCAGGCAACAATAAACTTTTGGATTTAAACCAACAGATAAATTCGTAAATATTTCCTATATATTTTAATATAAACAAATTTAGAAATCAATAAATTCAATGTTTGTGAACCTACAATGCCGGAAAGTTATATAATCATCTACCATTGAGCTAAAATCTATAAGTACATACAAAAAGTTCGACTAAGGCTTTTCTTTTGGAGAGACCACTTTACTCTGTAGTAGAATTTTATTTTGTAACTGAATTTCACATTGTACCATAGACCCTCGAGTTCCATATTTTGTAGCAACATATATTAATGTTTTTTCGTAATATACAAAATTTTGTATCTGTTTAATTCAATTTAGGTAATTGACAAATATGTTGATTCCTAACAGATGTTTAAACATAATTGACACATAAATGTTTTTCTGTTTTGTTTTTTTCATTGTAATAGATTCTTGTTTTGTTCAACTATTGAAAGTGTGTTTTGTTGGGTTAGTTTTCATTGTTAAATTTAATTTTTAGTCCTTTATATGGGCTTTGTCTATAAAATTTTGTAATTTTATATGACAATAAAGCTATTTTTCTCTCTCCCAAATATGCTAATGATGGTGAAGAAATTAATTCCTCAATATTCTTTGGATTTCGATGCCACATTAATCATTCAATTTTATTATATCATTTTGAAAAATTATCCTTTTTTTTCATATAACATGAAAGTTTCCACTTGAATAGTGTTGCCATCACCTAAATTGCCGATGCCGGACAAAAATTTTAAAAACCCCGGACATTTCTGAGAAATTTTGTTTTTCCCCGGACACCCCGCAAAAAAATTTTTTTTAAATAAAATAAAACATCGTTTATATTTTAATTTTTTCAATTATTTGAACTTTAAACTGCTTGTTTGCCATATAAACGGAATAACAAAAAACAAATAAAATTCTATTATACACAGTTTACACTTTTCTATTTTTTTTTGGTATCATCAAATAAAAAAAACTCATGACGATAATATTTGGTAGATCAAAAATCAAATAGACTGGATTCTACATTGTAATAGTAAATTATAGGATAGGTCATCTAGTTCGGTTAGATAGGTTAGGTACCCAAAAGTCTAAATTATTTATTAACTATGAATCAAAAGTAAACAGTAACAAGTTGTAATTTTAACGAGATCAAATTCTTTTTACTAATTCAACTTAACTTGGAATTTTTCAGACTTGCCAATTTTTCCCAATATGTCTTTATTTTTCATCATGAATTTGTAAAAGTCGGAGCAACTCAAGTCTTCAAAATTAGACTTTATTTTGATCAGAGAGGAAAGCGTATGTGCATTTAGCAAGTTTCTCTCCTTCCTTCATTACTGCGACCCTAGCGGAAAACTCACTCTACATTCGCATTGTGAGCTGGTATACAAAAATATTACTATGCAATTTTGAGCTGTTTAGAATATAGATGTTTCGGAAAAATTCGGCCACAACTGGTTTGCATTTAATAGCTCATATCCGTCACTGACACTCAAGCTTCACACACCCGGACAAAAAATTTGTCCGGCTTTTACCCGGACATATTTTGAAAGCCCCGTCCGGACGACCCCCGGACGCCCCTTAATAGGACAAATCCGGGGAAACCCGGACGGATGGCAACCCTACACTTGAATCACTTTTTCGTGTTCTGAATTATACATCATTCGTGTTATCAAATACGAATCAACTAATTCTGTCAATTACGGAAACTAATTGTTGTTTTGTTCTATTTCATGCCCCACAGCACTGGAAATATATGAAGGTATGTGTTAGTTCTGTTTATGCTATTATTCATTGCTCTGTAATTTTGCTACTGACTCTGAAAAATAGTCTCAAGTACAATCTTGTGTTATGGCATAGCTATTGTATTATGTATTCTATTGTTTCAATTAAATATCGATTATTCAAGGTTGTTCATACTTCTCCTAAGAAGCTCGCTTACGGCATCTTTAAGAAATAATTCGTTTTTTGTTATTTTGGCTTGAAAGATGTTTCTGTGAGTAAACGTACATACCTACTCTGAAACTTATTATTTTTCTCACTCCGAGTATCTTTAGTAGACCATTGATTGATTTCGACAAAACGCTCAAAAGTTGACATGTGCAATAAGGAGTATATATATATATATATATATATATATATATATATATATTATATATATATATATATATATATATATATATATATATATAATATACAGAGAAAGATTTCCGGGGTTCAATCCGATTTCGGAAGTTTGTTGGCGCTGAGAAGCACCGTTTGTTTCACGACGTATAGCCAAAATATCATTTGGCATTTTCAGTGCTGCTGTACGTCTGGTGACTCGACGGCAACTACTACTAGTAGTAAACGTACATACCTACTCTGAAACTTATTATTTTTCTCACTCCGAGTATCTTTAGTTAGACCATTGATTGATTTCGACAAAACGCTCAAAGGTTTGCAATAATGTTTCAACGTTGAGAGTTGACATGTGCAATAAGGAGAAATATATATATATATATATATATCAGAGAAAGATTCCGGGGTTCAATCCGATTTCGGAAGTTTTGTTGGCGCTGAGAAGCACCGTTTGTTTCACGACGTTTCGCCAAAATCTCATTTGGCATTTTCAAGTGCTGCTGTACGTCTGGTGACTCGACGGCAACTACTACTAGTAGTTGCCGTCGAGTCACCAGACGTACAGCAGCACTTGAAAAATGCCAAATGAGATTTTTGGCGAAACGTCGTGAAACAAACGGTGCTTCTCAGCGCCAACAAAACTTCCGAAATCGGATTGAACCCGGAATCTTTCTCTGATTCATTCCACCATCCGAGAAAACATACGATATAACATATATATATATATATATATATATATATATATATATATATATATATATATATATATATAGGGTGATTCACGGTGGATGGCACATTAGACGTTTCTGGTGAACCATACAACGGATCACTTTGAAAATTCAAATGAGGGCATAGTCGGACATTCTCTACCCAACAAATATATTTTCGGTAATGCGGTGTTGCCACTTCTATTAGAAAGTAGTAGCAACTTTGATTTTTCAAATGGAACTTCCTGTATATTATATTATTTTTAGAATCTCTGAGGTGTAGGAAGCCCCCAAGTATCAACAAACTTAAACCGAAATTTCGATAACATTGTATTTCTTAGCTCAAAGATATCAGAGTTTTTAGAGGTCTCGATTTCCGACGAAAAAAAATGAAAATAATTTTTATTTCGAAAACGGCAATAGATAGGTATAGGGAAATATTATGAAAAGTTGTTAGGAAATTATTGGAGATTCTAAAAATAATATAATATACAGGTAGTGCCATTTGAAAAATCAAAGTTGCTACTACTTTCTAATAGAAGTGGCAACACCACATTACCGAAAATATTTTAGTTGGGTAGAGAATGTCCGACTTTGTGCTCAATTGAATTTTCAAAGTGATCCGTTGTTTGGTTCACCAGAACCGTCTAATGTGCCATCCACCGTGAATCACCCTATATATATATATATATATATATATATATATATATATATATATATATATATATATATATATATATATATATATATATATATATATTGCTAATGAAACTAGCTCTGCATCATCAATTTTTCAAATGAATTTCCCAATGTATGATTGAGAAATCTTTATATATATAATGCGTAGGCCGTAATAACATATTCCAACTAACTTTCATTATTTTTCATACTTTAGTGGCTTAGTGACAAAAGTATGTAATTTAGTTTGCTCGAACCATTTTATTGCTTGCCGATTATTATCCGGTCTGTATTTTTCGACACTCGTGCAAGTTTTTCCTTACCTGAACAAATTGCCCAGTAGCTCTTCTTCTGTCACCTTGTTTGAACCTCGTTCATCAATATCATTCTATGATGGTTATGTAATGATCCATCCGATACAAGGCGATGGTATTTGTGTGGAAACTACACACTTAAAATTAAAGTGTTGTAAATTATAGTTGTCTTCTTGGAAAATGTTTGCGTACCACTGGATAATTTATTTATTTGGCTCATGGTCTTAATCTTTGTCACATTTTTGACGTTACTTCTATTTCAACTTCGATATATAGGTATACCTCGAGTATGTTCAGAGTTATTTTGATGAGCAATTTAAATTCTGTATATATTGAATATAATTTGATTTCTCTTCATAGCGTTTACGGGTTACGCGTTATTGGTGTTTTGCTCTCGTAAATTACATAATGAAATAGTTCGAAGGTCGTTTTGTTATAGGGATTCCATCTGTTTTTCCATTTTCATGTTCTTCTACCTTACTCAACTCGACTTCGCCGGATGAAGACTGAAAGGTGCGAAACACTTGCCAATAACTACCGTCGTGTAATGGCCTAACCGATAATATTTTGTTTGGTAATTCCCTGCGAAGAACCTATTTTATTTTGTATGTATGTATATATATATATATATATATATATATATATATATATATATATATATATATAAAGATAATAACAAGTTGGGAAATTCATTTGAAAAATTGGTCATCAAGTCTCCAATAATTTCGGGAGAATGTTAAAAAATTTAACATCAGCGCCACACACGATGGAAACACTTCTTTCGTTCTAGGGAGTAACGATATCTAATTTGAATAACTATCTAATAGTTTCTAGAAAGATTACTAATGTCATGCTAACACATCACAGTGCCAGCCATAGGAATCGATAGGTATCTCACTTTAGGCCGAACTGAAATGTCAATCGCCGAAAACTCATGTTATTTCATATGCATAGATGGCCACCATAGATGCGAAGTTCTCCAACGTGTTATGTTCGTTGGATGTTCTACCACACATGCAAGCAACGCTGGTAGCAATGCTTAGATTTATTATTATTTACTATATTATTGTTGTAAACTCGATGTTTCATCAAATTCGACTGACGCCTCGTTTGACAACTTTCACATCTCGTCTTGTAATATGAATTTACAACAAGAATATTGTACAAAATTTTATCTACTTTCTTCTATGAATGAAAATATTTGCCAAAAGGCATTTTTAAAAATAAAAATGCACCTGTAAAAAAGTACGTGCTATTAAGTTTACTTATCAAGTTTTTTATTATAATCAATAATTGATTATTTTTATTCGAGGGACCTACAGTTTAACGCCGGTTCCGAACGGCCAATGGGCTTGTTAACGATGTACATTACCCAACAATTAAATCATATATATAGAACCACTAAATTCCGGACATACACAACACCCAAGAGCAAGGTGGGACTCGAACCCTCAATCCTCGGTCAACAAACGGTACAAGGCGGTACTCGCTTACCGCTCTACCGAGGCCTCAAAATTGATGATTAATTTTATAATTGTAAATAATAAATAAATCATTCTTCTAAAAATTTCGTTTTTATTGAACAGCAAAATGTTAATAAAACCAGTTTTTTTTCATCACAGCACTAGTGCTGTAAAGGCACTATCACAGTACTAGTTCTGTAATAGGTGCCATTACAAAACGATGTATAGAACTGTAAAATTCATATTACTAAATGAAAGTAGATAAATATATATATATATATATATATATATATATATATATATATATATATATATACATATATACATATATAGATATATATATATATATATATATATTATATATATATATATATATATATATATATATATATATTATATAAATATATATATATATATATAAATATATATATATATATATATATATATATATATATATATATATATATATATATATATATATATATATATATATATATATATATATGTGGTATGGACCAGAGATTTGATTCATTAGTCAATTAATAATCTCTTTATAAAAAATAAAAAGTCATGAAACGCAAAACTATCTTGGTCCCAGGTCCACTTTGCTAATCGCACCTATTTCAAGAAGCAGGTATTCAAAATGAACACCTGCTAAAAATACAAAGTTCGAAAACTTTTCCCTGAATAAGAATAGTAACATTTTCCCTTTTCATTTACGAATTCACAGTCTGTGTCAAAAAAGATTTTATGAGATGTAGGTATCACATGCCCTATAGCCATTTGAAATTTCAGTTAAAAATCCTAACATGTGTGACTGTTATATTGTCAAGAACTTAATAAAGTTAATGCTTTATTTCAGAAGCATTAAAACAGAACGGTTTGTTAGCCCCCGTAATCGAAGCACAATAATGAATTATAGGAATGATATTGGCCTATTGAAGTGATGAGTGTAACTAAACACTTTCAAAACACCAATCACTATTAGCAACAAACCAAAACATAAATCGAATGAACCAATCGATAGCTTATTATCATAAGATGCGGTTTTTTGTTTTTGAAGGAAACTGAAACGAGCGCTGACGTCGTTAACCTCCTTTGTTTCTAGCTTTGGTCTTCCAAGTATATACCGTTTCGTAAAACTGCATCGCTTGCTTATATGTCGTTGCATCTTAATATTCATCAACAGTGACCGCAGGCAATATGGTACTGTATATGCATTCCTTTCACAAAGGCATTCCTTGTCATTCATTCTAAAATTTGTTTGAACTACATCCAGCTTTGTTTTAACAACATCCTTGTACCTCGCCGATTGAAATTGAACGTGACGCACATGTTTCTTTATGGAATGGGTTTCATTTTACGGAAACGTTTTCTTTGTGCAAAAATCAATGGAACACATCGCGCCAATCCGTGTGCATAGTTTCTGCGTATTTGGTCAACGGTTGCTATTCATCTTCAGCTACATTATAGAATGACTGAATAATCGAAACAAAATATTGATCAATAATTTTTTTCATATGTGCACGAATCAGTAGATCATGTCAAGTCAATCCATGTGCGTAGTTAATGCGTATTCAAGTAACAGTTATTATTCATCCGCTCGTACCAGATTTTTATGAATGACAGAATTGTCGCAACAAAATTCTCATCAATTAATCTTTTTATGTTTGCAACAGGCAATGAAACATGTCACACCATTCCACGAGCATATTTTTTCTTAGTAGATATATGAGCCACAGTTGCTTCTTCATCTGCTCCTACAAGACACTAAGGAATGGCTCAATATTCTAAACAAAATTTTGTTTTCATGTGCGTTAGAGTTAATGGAACAGTCACGCCATTTCAGTAGCCATTTATACGCTTTATACGACATTAAAAAATGGGTGAATATTCTTAAATAAATTTTGATATTTTCATGGATGCAAGAGTCAATGGAAAATGTAACGTCATTTCATCTGCATATTTTCTTAATATTTGAGCCACAGTTGCCATTCATACGCTTTATCAACATTAAATAATGAGTGAATATTCTTAAAGTAGTTTTGATATTTTCATGAAGAAAATGTCACGCCATTCCATCTGCATATTTTCTTAATATTTGAGCCACAATTGCCATTAAAATACTCTATAAGACATTAAAGAATGAGTGAATATTCTTAGAGTAGTGTTGATATTTTCATGGGTGCAAGAGTCAATGGAAAATGTTACGCCGTTTCATCTGCATAGTTTCTTTTTCAATAATATACAGGGTATTCCATTTGAAATAACCAACTTATAGTCACTTTTTCAAGCTAACGAAATAACTGTATTTTTCGACCATCCTGTATTGAAATAACGGAGATTAGGCTGAGGTGTAGTAAGCCCCCAAGTATCAACAAACTTAAACCGAAATTTCGATAACATTGTATTTCTTAGCTCAAAGATATCAGAGTTTTTAGAGGTCTCGATTTCCGACGAAAAAAAATGAAAATAATTTTTATTTCGAAAACGGCAATAGATAGGTATAGGGAAATATTATGAAAAGTTGTTAGGAAATTGTTGGAGATTCTAAAAATAATATAATATACAGGTAGTGCCATTTGAAAAATCAAAGTTGCTACTACTTTCTAATAGAAGTGGCAACACCGCATTACCGAAAATATTTTAGTTGGGTAGAGAATGTCTGACTATGTCCTCAATTGAATTTTCAAAGTGAAATTTTTCATGTGCGTTAGAGTTAATGGAACATGTCACGCCATTTCAGTAGCCATTTATACGCTTTATAAGACATTAAAAAATGAGTGAATATTCTTAAAGAAATTTTGATATTTTCATGGGTGCAAGAGTCAATGGAAAATGTAACGTCATTTCATCTGCATAGTTTCTTAATATTTGAGCCACAGTTGCCATTCATACGCTTTATCAACATTAAATAATGAGTGAACATTCTTAAAGAAGTTTTGATATTTTCATGAAGAAAATGTCACGCCATTCCATCTGCATATTTTCTTAATATTTGAGCCACAGTTGCCATTCAAATACTCTATAAGACATTAAAGAATGAGTGAATATTCTTAGAGTAGTGTTGATATTTTCATGGGTGCAAGAGTCAATGGAAAATGTTACGCCATTTCATTTGCATAGTTTCTTAATATTTGAGCCACAGTTGCCATTCATACGCTTTATAAGGACATCAAATAATGAGTGAATATTCTTTAAGAAGTTTCATGGGTGCAAGAGTCGATGGAAAATGTCAGGACATACCATCTGCTAAGTTTCTTAATATTTTAGATACAGTTGCCATTCATACGCTTTATGAGATATTAAAGAATGAGTGAATATTCTTAAAGAAGTTTTGATTTTTTCATGGGCGCAAGAGTCAATGGAAAATGTCACGGAATTCCATCTGCATAGTTTCTTAATATTTGAGTGACAGTTGCCATTCATACGCTTCATGAGACATTGAAGAATGAGTGAATATTCTTAAAGAAGTTTTTATAGTTTCATGGGTGCATGAGTCACTGGAAAATGTCACGCCATTCCATCTGCATAGTTTCTTAATATTTGAGCCACAATTGCCATTCATACGCTCTATGAGACATTAAAGAAGGAGTGAATATTCTTAAAGAGTTTTGATAGTTTCATGGTTGCAAGAGTCAATGGAAAATGTCACGCCATTTCATCTGCATAGTTTCTTAATATTTGAGCCACAGTTGTCATTCATACGCTTTATGAGACATTAAAGAATGAGTGAATATTCTTAAAGAAGTTTTGATATTTTCATTGGTGCAAGAGTCTATGGAAAATGTCACGCCATTTCATCTCCATAGTTTTTTAGTATTTGAGCCACAGTTGTTATTCATCCGCTCCTATAAGACACTGAAGAATGGCTCAATATTCTCAACAAAATTTTGATATTTTTATATATGCAAGAGTCAATCACGCCATTCCATCTGCATAGTTTCCTAGTATTTGAGCCAAAGTTGTTAGGTATTCATCTGCTCCTATAAGACAATGTAAAATGGCTAAATATTCTCAACAAAATTTGGATATTTTCATATATGCAAGAGTCAATGGAACATGTCACGCTATTTCATCTACAATAAACCTAAAGCGACAATAATCCAAATCGAAATAATGAATGTTTTACCTGTCAAATTTAAATATTCACAAGGTCACTTTTGATTAAGGGCTAAAGTCATGAATCATTATCTTTGCTTCGTTTTACTTTACACTCAATAGATTGCTGCCTTGAATTTTATTTTTCAGTTTGAAATATTTATTTTAATAATGAGAAGCCTAAACGGATTTAGTGGCGACTCAAATTTTGGAAATAATTAGTTTAATTAGTATACTGAACTGAATGAGTTCCAAATTCTAATTCCTTTCGAAATATTTGCAATGTCAACGTTATGATTAAAATACATTACCCATCACTAAAGCCGTATGGGCAAAATGATTTACCAAGAACTCAAGTAGTTTCATATTTAAAACCTAGCTGAACTAGAGCATCAATGTGGAAAATCTTGATATAGCTTCCTCTGATCGCGGAAGTCTCCGATGTCAAAAAAGCTTGTATGCAAATAGATTGAACGATCTATATAATTATAATAGTCCAAACTTTATTGAACTTCTCACTCATTATGAACTATTTTTGCACCATTTCCTCGCAAACAATATGAGCTTTTTAAGTACATTGTTTATTTTGGTTACAGTAATCCGCGCTGAATGCAGGAATTCCGGTGGAAATGAATTGTTTCATCCAAGATGTATATTTCTCATAAGCACAACTCGGTTATTATTTCATTCGGAATTTCTTCAATACATAAATAACGCTTATCATGTGAAACGTCAAACCACAAGAGCTGTTTAGCAAAAGTAGATCAAGGATCAACTTTTTGTAATACATCAAACAGACATGTCTGCAGCGATATGTTAACAATGCTACTGCTAAAAATAATATCCACGTCCGACAATAACTCTCTTCTGACCTCGCAAAAGGCCAATGCCGCTCATTTATACTTCACAATGAAATAGGAGATACCAACATATAGGTATTATCATATTCTTATTCGCTTCTTGATTTAGATAGTATAAAGAAATTACCGTATAACATTTGTTTAACACATATTGAGGCGTTTTGGAAATAGATTTATTTATGTGTATTTGTGTATCTAGCTATACCTTTATATATATATATATATATATATATATATATATATATATATATATATATATATATATATATATATATATATACTTCTACAAGTGCCTTACCCAGTTTTGGGTGCAGGCGACCTCTCTACAACCATTCGTGTTGTGCGTGATACACTGATACACGAGTAGAAGGGACCTACAGTTTTTACGATCCCCCGACCTTCTGTTCAGTAGTCCAACGCACTGACCACTGAGCTACGGAGCCACTATATGTATATATATATATATATATATAATTATATATATATATATGTATATATATATATATATATATATATATATATGTATATATATATATATATATATATATATATATATATATATATATATATATATATATATATATATCTATATATATATATATATATATATATATATATATATATATATATATATGAATAAATTGAGGGCGCAGATTGAGGTTTTTTCATCAATATTCAATTTAAATAAACAATTGCAAATTAAAATTACATGTTTCATTCCAGATAATGAACGCAAAAGTATTTTTTACGAATTTAGAGAAAGAGCATTCAGACCATGATGTCTTTTAGTGCCAATTGAAAGATTGATACCAGATCTACGAAGGAGTGACAACTACAAAACAAGTAATAATGTAAATCTCAAATTGAAATTCCCCCCGTTCGAACGAAATATTCGGCAAATTTTCATGAGGGACACAATGTATGTGTTCTCTACTAATAATAGTCATCTCAATTCTAGAAATTACTTGCATCATCTTACTCATACACTATTTCTAATAATGCCCTCAATTCTCAATTGGAGACAAATGGTTTATTCTTTCTAAGTTTTATTGATTCAATAATGTTCAGAGAAAGTTAAAACTATTAACGTATTTTTATTTCATTGAATCGTTAAGGATCTCGGTCATTGGAATATGTATGCTATCAAGCTTAAGATCGATAACATCATTCAAAAAAATATATAAAAAAAGAATAAATTCTAAAAAAAATGTAATGCTCTGGGAGTGAGGTGATAGTAACTCTACAAATTTCTGCAACTAGATTTTGGTCTCCCCTTCCCCTATTGAATAGTCATATATACGAATTCTTCTGTCCGTCCGTCCGTCTGTTTGAGGGATTGCGGTGGATAGAGTGGAGATAGAAAGCTTGAATCTTCATATATATCACATAAAGTGAACAAAGAAAATCCACCAATATTTTAAAATAATCATGCAATACTCCAATGGTGCTGGTTATAGGTATGCCTTCCGCGATGCGTAATCTTTTTCACAATGCATCAGTGTAATATAGAAAATGTAAAGTTACCCCGAATCAAAATCTGCATGCAGCTGTTTCGATCTTATTAGAACTCTTCATCCTACGTCAAAGAAAAAAGGAAACAACAGTTCACTGTTGACTTGACATTTCGTATAATTCACCGTTATATCGTGAATACAGATTTCGCATAGAAAAATTTCGGATGTGATTGATTGTTGGTTGAATGTTAAGAAGATGTGAACGGTGTTGAAAAACTTGAATCTGTACGAATTTTTTTTTACGATAGGGTGTTGCAATTTGGAACCTACGTAGATTAAGTTGATGTTGAGGTATATTCCTTCATTGGTTTTTCCTCAACTACGATGCACTTCGCGAATATTTTTTTATATTAAAGCAGGTTTTTCAAGCTATAATTTATTTTGTTCGAATCGCATCTCTACGCGATGCATTTCGCAAGAAAAATACGACCTTAGTGACTTTCTGCTGCTCACGCGTTTTTTATTGCGTATTGTAGTCTAGTCAACAAGTGCTTTTTTGTTCAACTTTTTTCAACAGTCTCGGAAGAATAATATGAGTAGAGATTCATCAAGTCAAGTAGCTTGATATTTTAACAAACTACTTGAGTTGACTTGAAAATCAAGCTCGTGACAATTTAATTTACATACTTGACTTGACTTGATTTGAGATATTTATTACTTGACTTGAAAGGGAGCGTTCAAGTATTACGTAACGCAATTTGGGGGGTGGGGGGGTCTTGCAAAACGTTACTATGCGTTACATGGGCGGGAGGGGGGTTCGTACAACGCGTTACGTAACATTGTTTTCTTATTGAAATAAAAAAAGGGAACTTAAATCACCCAAGTTGGGAACCCTTTTCATTCATGTTTTACGGGGAATCCCTCGATTGTATCCGTCAGTTTTATTCTGTTCTCCCAAGTTGGCAACCCTATCCGTTCACGTTTTATGGGATACCTCGACTGTATTCGTCGTAATTTTTTTTGTTCCCGTTGTCAGTTTTGGTTTAGTGTTTTAAACACGTAATACACAGAAGCACATTGCTGTAGCCAGTGTTGTAGAAGTGAGTTGATACTGTAATGTTCTCAAAAGAGGGAGATTTGCATCATCAGCTGTTTTAGCCCTAGAAAAGCTCTCATGCTGACTTGTGTGCCAAGTGTGCCATAAACTGCCAACGAAATTTAAAAAATGGCTAAAGAAAAACTAAAAATGGTATAGCGCTCACGTCCGTGACTCGAAATATTTTTTGCAAGTAATTAAATGCGCTTACAAATCCTGCTGTTCCATCTTGAGGAGTGCATTGAAATCATTCTTTCCGAATAATACTTTCTTGCCGCCAACCTGCCGATGCCAAATCCTTTATACCTCAAGCAAGCTCTCGGTACCTAGTCAGCTACACAAAGAATCATGCAAGTTTTCACTACTTTTATATAGATAGAATCGCACCGATTTTAATGAGCAGGTTCCCAAAGTGAAAATCTGCTTATAAGCTGAAATCTAATAATGCTTGAGAAAAATAATGGTGGCTGAAGCTAAAAATGTATGTAAGGATAGAGCCAAGTCAGGAAAATTCAATGAAGATTAGCAATAGAAGTTTAGAAGTTTATTAGGACGAATTTGAGCCCATTTCAATATTTTACATTATGTATGATTATTTATTAAAAAACAATAAAATAAAAAATATAAGCATGTATTGCGAGTGAGAATACTCTTGTTTTGTTTATTATTAACGAAAACGCCATTTTTTCATTATTATTCATTATTATATATTATTATTATTATTATTATTCATTAATAATAATAATAATAAACAATAACATAGGTAGGTATTTTAGGCACTTTCAGGTACTTTGCGCAACATATTTGTGACTTTAAGTTAAAAATGGCCATTTGGGTGTTACGTAACGTTTAGGGAGGGGGAGGGAGGGAGGGTTCATGAAAACGTTACGGCGCGTTACATAGGGGGGAGGGAGGGTCAAAAATCTTCAAAAATTGTGTTACGTAATACTTGAACGCCCCCAAATCAAGCTACTTGATATTACTTGATCTTGATACGCTCGTGTCGCACGGCGTTTATCTCTGCTCGCTCGCGCTTAGACAAAATACGGGGGTTTCCCGAGCTCCGAGCTGACTGCATCAATGGCGCAGTCTTGCTTATTATGCATACATACACGCCCTAGGTGAATGGTATATTTGTCCAAGTGTGTGACTTGTTAAGTTGATACATCACAAAATTACATAAGTGTTTAAACCAGTGCCCTGCAGAAGAAAAAGCTGAGTAATTCATCGGAAATAATGGAATCAGAGACCAGCGAATATGTGTTAGAGGAAAATACTTTTCAATCCGAAGATCGTGAACTTGTGCAAGCGCCGGCACACAAAAAAACTAAGACTAATGGAAAGAAAAAAGTCACAGATTATTTCACCGTTGAACAAGATCCGAAGAGTACGAAAAAGACTGATAAGCAAGGAAAATGCACGCTTTGCACAACGAAACCCACCGTACTAAAAATTAAAAATTGTGGAAAATCTGCATTAAAAAGGCATTGAAAAGGCATTAAAAAATTCTGAAAATCTGCACAACGATTTCGAAAAATTTTGCATTATCTGAATTCAACAATGGCTATGGCAAATTTGATGTCATAACAAGATGGAATGCAACTTTGGATATGCTGCGATGGGGCCTCAATATGAGAAAGTCTATAAACATTTTTTGTGATAACACAGAAAATATGAAAACTGAAGCCGACAGACACGGAGTGGTCGATAATAGATCGAGTTTGTAAGTATCTGAACAATTTCAAGACAATTTCCAAAACATTAGAGGGTGAAGCATATTGCACACTCCATCATTTATAAAACTACTAAAAATCAAGTAGCTTGATAGAATTACTTGATTTTTCAAGTACTTGATAAATAAATACTTGACTTGACATTAAAAACTACTACTTGACTTGAACTTGACTTGATAATCAAGTCAAGTCAAGTAGCTTGAATATCAAGTCAAGCCGTGAATCTCTAAATATGAGCAAGTTGTCATTCTATTCGGAATGGAATGTAGATATTTTTTGAAAAAAATACAGTTCCGCTCTCGAATATTGTAAAAGTTATAAATAATTTACTGAAAGATGAAAAGAGGGGTTTGGTTTTCTGCGAATAACTCAAAAACAAATTGAGATTTTTGATATCTACAAAAATATTCAAAAAGAGAAGAAAATTTCCTATAATGAAGTCTGGACTTCCGAAACTGTAGCATCAATATTTATAATTTTCTCAGAGGGGTAAAAATACGACCGAAAACGGGTAATCTGGCTTGCGGAAGTCATGCTCACTTAACAATAAACATTATTCAACCATATTAAATACAAAACTTTTTGCACGAAAAAACTGAGTCGCTTACTGGATAGATGAATACAGAATAAACAATAATTCGGTGGCAACAAATTTTTATCACGATTTTTCAATTAGTTATGTAATTGTTAATTACTAAATTTTTTGGGTTTGAACATGAAAATTGTAAGTGTTATAACTGTTCAACTATAGGTCTGACATTTTTTTCCTTTCTTGGAACTATTTTTGAAAGGCTTCAGAATAGATCTCTGTTGAAAAAATTGATAAATTTCAAATTGTTTGTTTTTTATTAACAATTTACGTAAAAAAACATTATTCTTATTAATTTCAAAGAACCGTTTCTTATAATCGGAGGATGGATAAAAATGGTTTTCTTTAATTGTGATGTCCTATTGTATGAAAACATCTTATGAACAAATGCGTTGTCTATAGGGGAATTGAAAAAAAAATTGAAAATTAATAATTTTTTTTATTTTGCTTCTACGTCAAATATTGATAAAACACTGAAAAATGGAATTTTTCAAATTGTTTCAACGGTGATCTATTCAGAAGCCTTTCAAAACTAGCTCTGAGAAAGAAAAAAAATCTCAGGTTCACAGTTCAACAGTAATCACACTTGCAATGTTCTTGTTCAAGCAGCAAAAAATTATTAATTAACTATTGTGTAACTAATTGAAAAATCGCGATAAAAATTAGCTGCCTCCGAATTATTGTTTATTTAACTATCCAGTTAGTGCCTGAATTTTTTCATTTCTTAATTTTCGTATTTAATATGGTTAAATAATGTTAATTGTTAAAGTGTCCCAAATAGGCGTGTTTTGCGCAAGCCAGTTTAGCCGTTTTCGGCCGTATTTTTACCCCTCTGAGAAAATTATAATTATTGATCCTACTGTTCCGGCAGTTGCAACTTTCTTTTAGGAAATTTCCTTGTCTTTTCGAATCTTTTTTTAGATATCAAAAATCTTGATTGGTTTTTGAGATATTTGCAAAAAACCAAACCCCTCTTTTATTCTTTCATCAGTCAATTGTTTAAACTTTCGCAATTTTCGCGAGCGCAACTTAATTTTTTTCAAAAAATATCTTCATTCTATTCCGAATCGAATGACAGCTTGCTCATATTTTTCTGAGACTGCTGAAAAAAGTTGAACAAAAAAGCACTTGTTGACTAGACTATTGTAAGAATTTCCTTCTCAGCTGGTTCATATCCATTAGTTCTATCAAATTATTAGAATTCTATTTACGTCCGCTTTAATTTTTATCTGATCATATTTCACGAGCGCTTAAGACGTTAGCTCTATGAGGATCGTTCGAGTGTTGACGTCCTCTTTACATTTCTTACAATATGAACCAATGTTATTATTGTTCAAGATATTTATCTCAGGATATCTATATTTGGAATTAATGCCGCCGTCTTCTTCCTGTTAGATACTACCATGAATGACTCCAACGTATCAACCTATCACGATGTATGTGAAAGTAATAGTAGAAACACGTGCAGCTTGAAATGTTTCCTGGAATTCGATTCTTGCACATGAATTCACCAGATTTTGAAATGGAACGACATTCCTCTTCTGATTTTTTCGGAATCCGACTGTTCGTGTAATTAATAGTTATTCACTTTCTGAAAATATTGAAATAGATCCATAAAGCCGACGCATATAATACGTGCATATATTATATATAATCACTGTTGTAAATAGTCAAAAAGATCTAGAAGTAACAATTACCGAAGACCTAAAGTGGGAACTGCATATTTCACAAATTACGAAGAAAGCAAATATATTAATACCTATATCTCATTCAAAAATTATTTAATGATCATTCAAGGGATATGTTATTGAAGCTGTATAAGTCTTATGTCAGACCAAAACTGGAATATGCCCATAGTGTATGGAGCCTATACTATGTTAAGGATATCGAACTGCTGGAGAGGGTACGAAGAAAGTTTACAAGACTTCCATTGGACTTGCATGATATGGCTTATGAGAACCGCTTAAAAGCCTTAAGCCTTACAACACTGCGAGATCGCAGGATAAGAGGAGATCTACTTGAAACCTACAAGATTCTTAACCATCACTACAGCTGTAATTTAAACATCTTTCTTAGAAATCGATCTACCATCCTAAGAGGACACAATAAGAAGCTGGGAAAAGAGAAGTGCAATAAATTACTAAGGAAAAACTTTCTGTCAATCCGTGTAATTTACTATTGGAACAGTTTATCGAATGAAACCGTAAATTCAACTAACAAAAATTAATTTAAGAACAGACTGGACATAGAAATGAGAGTCTGGGCAGATACATTTGTGCACTACCCTGTGTGATAATTATACATATACCATATACCTAGTACTGTGATAAGAACATGCCAACTAGTAACAGATCTGTGATAAAACTAAAAAATGTGATACTTGTTATAAAAGATTCATTAGTCTCATCGGGCCCTTCAATGGGAGTTACCGCTTACTACTGAAATAAATAATGATCATAATAATATTTTATAATAGACACATCTGTAACATACTACAGAGTTTCTATCGCCAACTCTCGACACCACTGCGAAATGTTTACTACAATATATATGTACGAGGTTGGTAAAGGTGACTTTATTTGTCTCGAAAAATATTTATTTAATCATCAATATTTTGTACCCTTCAAAGTAATTCCCCTCAGAGACTATACACTTGTCCTTGCGCTTTTTCTTATCCTCGAAGCACTTCTGATAGGCTTTGAGCTCGTCCAGCGATGCGGTATTTATGTCTTCAATCGTGGCATAACGCCGTCCGTTCACTGGTCTTTTCAGGTTAGGTAACAGGAAAATATTGCAGAGGACCAAGTCCGGTGAATTCGTTGGCTGATGCATGATAACGGTGTTGTTTTTGGCTGAAAAATCACGAACAAGCAAGGATGTGTGAGCAGGTACATTCTTCTTATGCAAAAGTATTGAATTGCTTTGCCACAAATCCGGACGTTTTGCATTACGCAAACGGCGCATAACTTGATATTTCTTATAAACCGCACGACCTTGTTGCAAGAACGCATGATGCACCACGCCATGCAAATCGAAGAAAACTGTGAACAACATCTTCACATTTGACTGAATTTGGCTGCTTTTTTTTAGTCTGGTTCTTCTGGCAACTTCCATTGGGAATATCGATATTTGGTTTCTACGTCATAACCATATATATTTCGTCATAATCAGTTAATACCTTCTTGAGTAAATCTGGATCATTTTTGACTTCATTCAACAGCTCCTAAGCAATACTCGTAGGACGGTTCTTATGGTCGAAATTTCGGAACACGTTTTATGCCGAAAACATTGAAAGGCATGAGCCATGTGGTATGTCGATATCCTCAGAACCTTCCCTAATAGTGATTGGACAATTTTCCATACCTAACAAAAGTTTATTCACAGCTTTTTGTCGGCTGTTGACACGTGCTGGGGCTTCCAGGGCGAGCATCGTCATTAACATCTTCTGGGCCTTCTGTGAAGAGCTTGTGCCAATTATAAACATTTATTTTGTTCAAAGTAGATTGACCCAATGCCACAGTCAACATTTCAAATGAGTTGGAGCACTTAATTTTATTGTTTACACACAACAGATACTTTGATCCATTTTTTTCGATAACAAAAAATCGACAAGCACAACAAAACACATCTAACCTGTCAAAAAACTAAAAATGCAAAATGCGTAGATACGTACATAACCAGCGAAATTTGAAAAGATACCTTTTTATTTGAAAATATCTCGTATGTATGTATAATATATTTATTTGTATTTCTTATTTAATATTAACTTTAGTATTTTTTTAATAAGCGTGTTCGGTCAGCTAAACGCTTTCAGCTATGCGGATTAAAATCAATCAAACAAATTCTTTGTCAGAATTTGTCTCATTTTCTTTTGAAAATGTGCTTTTTCTTAATTGGAGGAAATTCGACCAAACCTATTATCAATGGTCCTTTTGACCAAGATGGCGCTACTCCGGGTGGGCATTGCTATTGGCCAATCTGTCTGGTAGAAAGATTGCATTTAGATGGTTTTGATTATATTTGCAAAATGCCAACATATGTTAAGAACATGTGTAACAACTTTAAGAAAATGAAAATCGAAAATCGAATGTACGTACATATGTAACCGGCGAAATTGAAAAGTAATTTTTTTTTTTAAATACCTCGTATACGTACGTATGTATAATATATTATGTATTTGTATATCTTTTTTAATGTTAAGTTTAGTATATATTTTACTAAGCGTGTTCGGTCAGCTAAACGCTTCCATCTGATGCGTATTGAAATCGTAAGATATTTTAAATACGAAGTAAAATTTCGTTGTCAAAATTTGTCCCCATTTTCGAAACTGTGGTTTTGGTTGATTGAAGGAAATACGACTATACCAATTTCCAATGGTCCGTTTGACCAAGATATCGCTACTTTGGGGGGGCATTTCTATTGGCCAAGCTGTCTGGGTGGAGATCAAAAATAAATTTGACAATTCAATCCCTCTTCAGTGTACGGCACTGTGATCTGATCGAAATAGCATTTAGATGGTTTTGATTATATTTGATATTCCTTCATAACGTATTAATGAAAGAGCCTGTATAGTTATCGAATTCCTAACTGTTATGTCGTATGTTTCAATAGTAATTAGCAAAGATTTTTCATTTCCATTTCTCAGTATATGCGTTATCTTCTCTCACTGGATAACCTGATTGTTCATAGAAGGTAAAACGGTGAGGCAATAACTAGTTCTTTTTTAAGGCGTCCGAAGACAAATATTCAATACAATAAATAACAGTAAGCCGTCGCGTAAATTATTCATTCAGTGAAGTACGACAAATAATTGCCACTTGGAATATTGTTTCGTCTGAACTAATTGAAAATTGTGAAAATTATATGTTTTTTTCGTACTGAAAGATGAAAAGTGAATTGATTCCTTGTTCGGTCGCTACAATATATAGACATATAAAATTTATAAGGTGATATATCGTTGAAAAAGTTGAAATTAAAACAAATTTTCAAAACAATTGTTTTAAACATGGTAAAAACTTTTATAACGGTTCAAGCAGATATTTTTCCCTTCAACACATGCTTTTTAACCTGTGTTTATTTTGAATTATTTTGAATAGGTTCATATAAACATTTTATCATTCAAACGTTGCAGTCAAATAAAAAAAAACTACTAATATATTTCTAGGCAGTATGATTTCAAAATCCACATTTTTAAACTGAGCACAAGTATTGAATAGGTTGCCATAAACAACCTCTACAATTCCTACTACTAAAAAGCCCCAAGTGTAAAAGAAATGAGAACATTGGGTATCTAACACAAGTTGCTAGTTGCCACCAAAATAAAAATTGTTTCATCATAAATAGTGTGTGGTTGTTAGGGTAACGCTTTTAAATGATGTTTTACCACTATGACTGATTATGTAGCTTATTTGTTTGACCATCAAGTCCTGCGGACGAAGCAGTTGTAGAATGAACTGTTTTCAGAGTATAAAACCTTTGAAAACCTTCAAAAAAACATTAACATAAAAAGTTGAAATTCGGTTAAGATTTCGCTTCTGCGTTCAAGGTCATGTATACCATAAATAGGTTCATATAAACATTTTATTATTCAAACTTTGCAGTCAAATGAAAAAAAAAACTACTAATACATTTCTACGCAGTATAATTTCAAAATACACATTTTTAAACTAAGCACAAGTATTGAATAGGTTTCCATAAACAACCTCTACAATTCCTACTACTAAAAAGCCCCAAGTGTAAAAGAAATAAGAACATTGGGTTTCTAACACTAGTTGCCAGTTGCCACCAAAATAAAAATTGTTTCATCAAAAATAGTGTGTGGTTGTTAGAGCAATTCTTTTAAATGATGTTTCACCACTATAACTGATTATGTAGCTTATGTTTGTCCATCAAGTCCTGCGAACTTGCAGCAGTTGTAGAATGAACTGTTTTCAGAGTCTGAAACCTTTAAAAACCTTTAAAAAATTGAAATTCGGTTACGATTTCGATTTTCCGGTCAAAGTCATGTATACCATTCTTTAACGAAAAAAAATAAGAACCAATTCCGAACAATTGTTTTACTAACCGTTTAACACATGTTTTAAACTGTGTTTATTTAGAAATGAAAAAAAAACTACTTATACATTTCTACGCATTGACAACAAAAAATATTGCTCAGTCTTAATAACGAGATGTATATTGTTTTATAATTTCAAAATACACATTTTTAAACTAAATATAAGTATTGAATAGGTTACCATAAACAACCTCTACATTTCCTACTACTAAAAATCCTCAACTGTAATATAAATAAGAAAACTGGGTATCTAATACTAGTAGCTAGTTGCCACCAAAATAAAAATTGTTGCAACAGAAATAGTGTGTGATTGTTAGTGTTTTACCACTTTTACTGATTATGAAGCTTATGTTCGTCCATAAAGTCCTGCGGACGAAGCAGTTGTAGAATGAACTGTTTTCAGAGTGTAAAACCTATAAAAACAGTTATTGTTTTTACAAGATCATTAAAATAAATTATTAATTCGTTGTTATCAATATTATCTTTTCATTTTCAAGTCGATCGTTTCGTTAAAACACGTTCATTTGATTATTTTCAGAATTATACCTGCCTTCACGTATGCGTTACTATAAACAATTCCCCTTGTTGTCCCCCGTCCGTAAGTCATATTAATCTGACATATTATGTGTTGTGCATGCTCTATTTGTTGATTTGCTTCAGATTTTTACACGTTATCTTATTATCCACGATTTTATCTGTGTTGCTTCTCTATATTTTTTTAATGATTGCTTTAGAGTGAAACATGTTTCATAAATAAATGTCCCTCACGGTGCACCAGCTTTTATACCCCACAACCTATTTCACTCTACGTGAATTTTTTACACATTAATACAGTTGGAGAACTTAAGTTATGAGGGTGTGGTGTAGAATTAGTCTAAAGCTGCCCACACTCATATCATGTCACTTATTTTTGATTCAGAACTTTTCTGTAATTAATTACAATTAATTACAATAAATTACAACCATTTCCGGCCTCATTACAATTCCACCATTCCGAAAAATAGGTAGCGCATCGAAAAATTATGACAATAACAAATAAATATAAGGAAATTCATTTATTACAATAGCTCACTCGGTTTTATGGATACAAAACATGGTCAGCAGGATTAAGAAAATAATAACAAAGAATCTGCAAGTGAGTAAGGTGGTGTAATAATTGATAAGAATTTTCACGAGACAAAAAACAATAGAATTATCGAAAATAAGATAGAGATACAGGGTTTACAATTTATTACAATAGCCCACTCAGTTTTGTCGATACAAAAAATGGTCAGCAGGACTGGGAAAATATAAAAAAGAAGTTGCAAGAGAGTGGGGTTGTGTAATAATTGATAAGAATTTTCACGAGACAAAAAATTAAAGAATTATCGAAAATAACATAGAAATACAGGGTTTTCAATTCATCACAATAGCCCACACGGTTTTATCGATCCAAAAAATGGTTTTATCGATCAAACCGAGTGGGCTATGCTATTGTCATAAATTGAAAATCCTGTATTTCTATTTTATTTTCGATAATTCTATAATTTTTTGTCTCGTGAAAATTCTTATCAATTATTACACTACCCTACTCACTTGCAGCTTCTTTTTCATTATTTTTTTAATCGTGCTGACCTTTTTTTGTATCGATAAAACCGAGTGGGCTATTGTAATAAATTGAAAACCCTGTATTTCTATCTTATCTTGTATTTCTATCTTATCTTGCAGATTCTTTGTTATTATTTTCTTAATCCTGCTGACCATTTTTTGTATCCATAAAACCGCGCTACCTATTTTTCGGAATGGTGGAATTGTAATGAGTCCGGAAATGGTTATAATTTATTGTAATTAATTACAGAAAAGTTCTGAATCAAAAATTAGTAATATGGTATGAGTGTGCGCAGCTTTAGACTAATTCTACACCACACCCTCATAACTTGAATTCTGCAGCTGTGATAAATTTGGGAATAGGTGTAATAAATTGTAATTAATGTGTAAAAAATTCACGTAGAGTGAAATAGGATGTGGGGTATAAAAGCTGGTGTACCGTGAAGGGCATCATAAATAAGCTTTTTGTGACTTATAAGGTATAATATCATCAAAATCTCGAGTTTCACTGAACACAATTCTGAGACATGATTTTTCAGATCACTTATATTAGAAATCTCACATTTTACACGAAGTACCTTGTCTTACTTATCATGAGTGGGCACAGAATAGTGAAGCACTTTTTAGTGATAGAGTAACCTTATTACTGATTGGAACGAACATGTCGTTGTAATGAGTGAATGTTAACATTCTGAGTTATATTGTATATTATATAATTTTTCTTTGCAGGCAAATCGACAAATTCGCGACTTGTTCGAGGATTTGAGGGATGGACACAATCTGATTTCTCTCTTGGAAGTTCTAACTGGCGAACAACTCGTAAGTATAATGAATAATTATTATCACATATTTCGATTCAATGATTCAAACTTCATAACTTCTAAGAATTTTGTGATGTTTAGTTCCTTGTTCAATATATTCTGTGGAATATTGCACTCTAAAATCAACAGTGACATGCGAGAGCGGTTTTTGAATCCGTTTTATACCTCCCGACCACGATTCTTCCTGGTACGTTGTAGCATCTTCAGCAGGCCAAAGATGAAATTAAATGAAATTTAGTATCTGGGGTTATTCTTGAGGCTGATCAAAATTTTTGTAAATTCACTCCAAACTTTGGCATCTCCAAACATTGGGAAATAGAGTGGCAGGGATGTGCATGAGCAAAAAACTTTCAAAACTTTGGGAAATTATGTGGAAATTAATTAACAATATTTTCAAATTCAGGATTTTTGGGCTCTTTAGGGAGTGTGTGGAGCTGAAGAGAAAACATGTTCTTTAAGTTCTTCGAAACCCTTCAATCCTCTCGAAATGGAGTTCGAGGGTTTAAAATTTGTAAGTAGATTACGTTGAGGTTAGGGAAGTGCCTTTTGTATCCACTTTTTTCTCGTACCATCGAGTCTTTGAGTATACCTGCAGTGCATCTGCAAATGAAGTTGTGAGTTAGAATTCTGTACGGGGCCGATTGAGTTGATGTTGAGGACGTATCCTATATCGGTCTTCCTCAACCTCCACTATTTCAATGGGAAGATTCCATGTTTTTTCAATGGTTTTGAGGCTTTGCTACCTTCCACACTCCCCTAAAAATAAGGGAAAAATACTACCTTACTTACTTATTTCACACATTCCACATCTCCGAAGTTGATATTAACTGTATCATTTTAAGTATTATCCATAGTAGGAATATGAATTGAATAATTTCTCCTAAATTACAATCAACTGACGTGTACTTCTCAATAGTTATAAATAAATAATAGTTAAGAAATCTAAAAAAACCGCTTTAATAGAAAAGCAAACTAAAAAGTAGAAAATAATTTTCAATAAATTTATATTGAGAATAGTGTACCTAAGAAAAAAAATTCTTACTCCAGTGAAATAAAACTTCCTCTGCGGAAAGAGGCCAAACAAGCTGAATGTTCCAATGAAGCACAAAAAAATCCCATATGCCGACCCTTGTGCGTCTTGAGATATCGAAGGTCAAAGGTCATAAAAATCGGTTTTTCGCAAAAATCTCGTTTCCAGTGCATCTGACGTCGTAAGAACCCATTACAAAACTTACGTAAAATAGTGTTCTCTACAAAATTGTTCATATACATTTTTTTCGTACGACTGACCGTTTTCGAGAGCACGATAAAGCGGTAGAGCGCATCCTTAATAGGTAATATTGCATTATACTGCAGAGCTATAACTATAAAAGCACTTTTCTCAATCTGTTATTCTAGAAAATCAAATTCCTATTATTCAAACCGTTGAAAATTTGTTTATTTATAAAAAAATATATAATAAATAATTAATAACAAAAAATACATTCTTTTTCCCACCAGTTTTGAAGTAAAATGCAAGGCGCTTTTTTTTGACATGGTATCCCCAGTAGGCCTAATCCATGTTTTCGATCTTAGAAAAGCTTTTTATAATTTTTTACACCTGGCGCTACGCGCCTTATGTTTCTTTGCCGTCCTCATCGTCTTCGTCTAGTTCCACTAGCACGTCAACACATTGTCGTCATCAGACGCTGCCTCCAAGTCTGTTGGCTCTATGTCAGCTGGCAAAACTTCTTCAGGCTCAAGGTCACTGAAGTCTTCTATGTTCTGCAACTTCGTTGACGGGTTCAGGCATGCCTGTCCGTGACACTGGCCACAAACTTTGGAGCATGGCAGCCCGACTTTTCTACACCCGCACTGCGACCACATCCCTTTTTACAATTACAAAATATTGTATTCAATAGTTCGTCTGGAGCGGGTGGCAGTAGTGTTGTTTTCGGCTGAAGTACGTCGTTTTCTAATACCCAACGCCATTCTTCGGGTGGTAGATTTTTCTCTAGCCAAATCTGAACTTGGTAGGTGACCCGATAAATATGTTGTCGAGCTGCTTCACTCGTAGGTGGAAGGGATGACAATTTAACAGGTCTATTAAGTCTATTAAAGCACAGACTAGCCATTCCGTGTGGAAAAGAACGTCTTTCACATAACAGTCGAGAAACAGCTTTTAACAGTTTCATTAACTGTAACAAACTGGCTTGGATTCGGATTCGAGACCGACTCGACTAGACGTGATGCGGCCAATAGGCGCTTTACAATTACATAACAACGCAAGGCGATTAGGGACTGCGTTTCGGAGAAATACGGTCATGGTCCACTTCTTTATATATGGATGATTTTACTTTTCTTGTCTAGAATAGAAAAATATTTTTTGTTTGCATTATAATATGTAGAAGCTTTGCATTTCATTACCAAAGTGGTGTGAAAAGAATACATTGTTTTGTTAAATTATTTATTATAAATTTTTTTATAAATAAACAAATTTTCAACGGTTTTAATAACGGAAATTTAATTTTCTGGTCTAACAGATTAAGAAAAGTGATTTTATAGTTATAGCTCTGCAGTGTAATGCAATATTATCTATTAAGCATGCGCTCTACCGCTTTATCGTGCTATATCTCGAAAACGGTTGGTCGTAGGAAAAAAGTATATAAACAATTTTGTAGAGAATACTATTTTACGTAAGTTTTGTAATGGGTTCTTACGACGTCAGATGCACTGGAAACGAGATTTTCGCGAAAAACCGATTTTCATGACCTTTGACCTTCTGACGCACAAGGGTTGGCATATGAGATTTTTTTGTGCTTCATTAGAACATCAAAACGAAGGTCTCTGCAAAAATTCAGCTTGTTAGGCCTCATTCCGCAGATGGCCACTTTTTTCACCTTATTTCACTGGAGTATCTTTCATTGTAGAAAAGCGTGTTATGCTAGGAATCAATTGTTATAATATTTGAATGACAGATAATGATATTAATTAATCAAAAAAAAGTATAGTCATTATGGAAATATCTTCAAGGACCCCTCGCTTTTCTAGAGTAAAAAAGTTCTTCGTTGAATATACTATTCTTAATTTGAATTTATTAAAAATTGTTTTTTACTCTTTAGTTTGCTTTTTTCTTATTGCGTGTTTCTCAGTTTTTTCAAACTATTATTTATTTTCTACTTGTTAGTTCTGCTGACTACAAAAGCGTATTTTTTATTTTTGTTTAACTATTATTTATCAATCCGACGTTTTGAAGGGGTTGAAAATCACGGTCAAACATTCTGTTAAATAGATACACACCAAGCTAATAAAAGCGTGTTAAAATAGAATCAGCTGTGATGGATATTCTTGCTGAGGTGTAAATAGTTTATTAGCTTATTTTCAGGCTTTACTATATTATTGCCATGTGGAATTGTATTTTCAGAATCTAATCAAAAGTGATGCTTTCTGTTTGAAATTATTAAGTGATAATGTCCGAGTATAACACTGTCATAATTTATGTTTTCAGCCAAGAGAGAGGGGTCAGATGCGTTTCCACATGCTTCATAACATCGACACCGCCTTACACTTTCTACACTGCAAAAAAATTAAGTTGGTCAACATCCGATCTGAAGATATTGTAGACGGCAATCCAAAATTGACTCTTGGCCTAATATGGACGATCATTCTTCACTTCCAAGTAAGTAGTTCACTTATTTAGATGTTAAAACTATCACTTCTTTTAGATATTTATCGTTGGTGATTCTCTTTCCAATTTTATAAATAATCTTTGAATGCATTCAGTGAAGGTGGCATTGTATTTTAGCAAACTATTTTGGGGCATCTCGTTTTATGTTCTCTAAAAGAGAACATATAATTTTCGGAATAATTCAAAATAATTAGAGATCAATATAGCCAGGCTTAGCGGTTCATTAACTGTTTTTCGGTTTTCAGTTCATCTTGTCTCAAAAGATTGATATTTTGAGTTGGAACAATTAGAGAGTAATTAGATCAAGGTAGAATACATTCGTTACCTTTATATTCAAGTCAAGCGCCGGTTGCCTTACATTTCAGAAAAATTTTCAGTTTAACATTAATATGTAGTATTTTAGGCAAACTAAGTATATTACGGCTTCTGAATATTTGTTCTCAAATTGTTCATATCATCAGTTGAACAATGGAACTTGATAATGGTAATAGTGATTTGACTTTCACTAACTTCCCGGTAAAATTTTGAGGCATCTAAATTAATATCTCTTCTCAAATTATTTTATCATTACTTGAGCAATTATGAGCTATTAAAAAAAAGTTGGAACTTCTCTATTCAAAGAGAACACTGCTTCGACTTTTGTTTGCTTCATCATTCGGTGAAATTTTCGGAATAATATTACGTTGCAGTATTTTAAAAAACTACTTTGAAGCTTCTAAATTTATATCTCTTCTTAAATTAAATATATCATTAGTTGAGCAATTAAGAGCTGGTAGAAAAAAGTTGAATCATGTCGGCACTTTTACTTTCAAGTAGAGCACACTTTTGTGACTTTTATTCGCTTCAGGATTCGGTAAAACTTTCAGGATAACTTTACAGTTCTGTATTCTAAGCAAATTATTTGAAAGCCTCTCAGTTCATTTATTTTCTAAAAGTAATATCACTAATTTAACAATTTAAAGTAATTATGAAAAAGTTGGATCTAGTCGGAAATTGTATATTCAAGAAGTACCTACCCCTTTTTTGATTTTCAGTCTTCGGTAAAATTTTCAGGATATTTTGAGGTTTTGTGTGTGGTTCACGTATGTTTCAAAAGTAGGTTTTGATATCACTAGTTGAACAATTTGAAGTAACTAGACAAAAGTTGGATCAAGTTCGAACGTCTACAGAATTCGGTAAAATTTTCAGGATAACTTCACGTTATCACTATTTTGAGCAAATTATTTTGAGAAATATAAATTAATATTATCTGAAAGTAATGATATCATGCAACTTCATTCATCACAAGATCATTTAGGAATATTTACCAACAAGTAACACTGTATGAAACCCAACTTGGGCTGTATAATCTAGAAATAGCAAGGTGTTACTTGAGGGACTGAAATTTGCAGTAATATTTTCCATATTTTTCTAACTTAGACCCTGTGTTGTTTTCATTGCACACAAACTTCTAGGGGCAGAAGGTAAGAAATAGCGAAATATTTATATTTGTTTACATTGTAGACGTGCTGAATGTCGTTGAATGTAACTAAATCGATAATTTCCATGTTGTGGAAGTTATTCCTAGTTGGCACCAACTGTGCCAATTATGATTTAATTATTAAGAGATAATTCCTAATTTCATTAAAAAAAATTGAATACTTCAACCTCTTCAGGTTATTGATCTATTGATGCACTAGGTATGTCTTTCATCATATAAATTGTGATATGGATGTGATATTTTTTCAAACTCCTGTGATTAATTCATAAACTGGCCCTAAAATCCAGAAGTGGCGACACCGGTGGCCAAACTAACTAATCATTGATCGTATAGAAATCTCCTCGTTTCACTGGCCTAAACAAAGTAGTTTGTTTATGGTCTTCTAGGTGGCTTCAGCATGGAGCGCAATGAAAGCGTGTCTTGAATTTCCTGCTTAGCGAAAGTAATCCAATTTATAGTAGAGTGTTGCGTCGATAGATGGAGGAGTGTGCCAACGCTCTCGAGAATTCCAAGAGAAAACAATAAACTAGTAATAATTAAACTTCAATCTTGAAAGTACAGTGGAGCCCCGGTAATCCGACAAACGTTTTGCAGGGCCGTGTCGGACTATCGAATTTGTCGGAGTATAGAGTACTGCCTAAGACTTCCGGAATTTTTTGAAAAATAGTACATTGTAATCCGACAAATTACAGATCAAAATGATAAGATTCTATCTGAACTACAAATCATAATATACTACATACCTATGTATGTCGAATTTAGTAAATTAAACACCACAATAGACAGCTTGCGTTTGATTATAAAATTAATCTTATTAATGCTATAGAACTTACAGAAAATAATAACTAAATTTCACATTATGAAATAATTGTATACAAACAAATGCATAATCAAAAACTATGAATAAAAATCAAATTTTGAAGTATGAAAATAGTCATCAATTTTTTTCGCAAAATTATGCATGTGAACTTACATTCAATAATGATAGGCATGTCGGATAAAAAAAATTTTTCAAATCAATAAATGTCAAGGAGATTTCAATTTTTTCGAAAGTTTTGATAAACTACGAATGTCGTAGTGAAACGTCAACTTTTTAATGAAATCGAGTTTTTTAAGATTCAACCAGCCTGTTATTGCTAATAATTATCAAGAGATTATATATATATATATATATATATATATATATATATATATATATATATATATATATATATATATATATATATATATATATATATATATATACAGGGTTGCGATAAAGTATGGAACCAAGTAAATATCTTTCGAACGAAAAGGAGAATATTTATGAAATTTTGCAGGCGCAAAATGCATCTAATGTATGATTTTTTGTTGATAATATACATCCGGTTGTACCGGAAATACACCTTAGGTCTCTTATTTTAAATGGGATACCCTATATATTATTACATTTTTGGATTCTACTTAAGATTCTAGGCAGATTCTATGCCGCATGTCCTATACCTAAGTCTAAGCGTTTTTGACATATTTAGGTTTTTATGTCAAAAACGACGATTGCAAGCCCTAATATAATTATCAGTTGTTCCTATAAGGAAGCCTGTTTTTCTTACTTTGGGTTAGATTCCTTGTTGAAAAGGTTTCACTTCAATAGATTTTGAATAATATTTGGATAACTAGTTATACAGGGTGTGCAAAAAATAAGATCTAAAATAAGATTGAGAAAACTGACAAAAATCAATTTTTTCAAATGGAAACCCCCCATTTTCTTTATTCTGTAGTATTGAGCATTTAAAAAGAAGGTAACTTTGTATGAGGTTATCTTCACCTAAAATTTGAAGTTTTCGAAATATTGCCAATTTGATATTTTTATATAGCAATTTTGCATTCAATCGTTAAACAATTAGATCTAGGATAGCCACGATCGTATTTGACATTTCAAATCATCGTTATACTCGTTTATTACTTACTACATATGCATACACACAACATCAATTTGTTTATCTGAACGTTTTTTTACGGTAATGTAAAAAACTCAAAAGAAGCTGAATTGATTTTTGTCAGTTTTCTCAATCTCATTTTAGATCTTATTTTTTGCATATATATATGTTTGCTTGGCAATCGTCGAGCTTTACAAAAGTGACGGTATCCGAATATATTGTATTATTGGTATAGATTTTTTTGTTCAATCAACAATAATCATCTTATAGGTATTTTGCCAGTTATTCTCTCTAGGTGGTAAAAAATATGGCCAGCAGAACTGTAGCCGTGGATTTATAGATTATCTATACTAATGAACAATGATCTCATTCAACTCTAAAATGCAAATTTACTCGCCATAATTAAAAATATACACACAAAAAAATTATTTATATATCACAGGTAGAGTGCCCATTGAACCTATCTAACTTTGTAGGAATGACAGCTGGTCCCCCATCCATCAGCTACTTTTAGCATTGTAGTATTTCTCAATTTGTTGGAGTTCATACATCCACAGTTTACCGCTCTATCTGGAAAGTATCAGTGTGGTCCCCTTTTCCTTTTATTATTATCTTCCATTTTATGCATATTTAATACAAATCACAAAAAAAAACAACTTATTTACTATTAAAACTAGGTTAGAAAACTAGAAAAATAAATTGTTTCTTCTTTTTACTTAATATACATCGCTGTTTCATTCAAAATACTACAAAAACGCAGTTTAGCAATGGGTCGGTTATAATTCCTTGGTGCAACGACCAGAAAAATAAACGTGGTTTAAAAATTAAACCAAGTTTAGTTAAACGACATTTTATAATAAAACGGTGCAAGAGCCTATATATTGGCAATATTTCGAAAACTAAAAATTTCAGGTATAGATAACCTATACAGAATTACCTTAATTTTGGATGCTTAATACTACAGAATTAGAAAAATGGGGGGTTTCAATTTGAAATAATTGACTTTTGTCAGTTTTCTCAATCTCATTTTAGATCTTATTTTTTGAACACCCTGTATGACTAGTTATCCAAATATTATACAAAATCTATTAAAGTAGGTCCTTTTCAACAAGGAATCTAACCCAAAGTAAGTAAAAAAGGTTTACTTATAGGAACAACTGATAATTATATTAGGGCTTGCAATCGTCGTTTTTCACATAAAAACCTAAATATGTCAAAAACGCTTAGACTTAGGTATAGGACATGATGCATAGAATCTGCCTAGAATGTTAAGTAGAATCCAAAAATGTAATAATATATAGGGTATCCCGTTTAAAATAAGTGACTTAAGGTCTATTTCCGGTACAAACGGAAGTATATTATCAACAAAAAATCATACATCAGATGCATTTTGCGCCATTGGACTTACCTGTAAAATTTCATAAATATTCTCATTTTCGTTCGAAAGATATTTACTTGGTTCCATACTTTATCGCAACCCTGTATATCATAATTAATTCATAGTTTTGAATTTTCTTCCACATTACGTGCTATTTTGTTTAGACTGTGCTCAATCTTTGAAATATTATTTCAAGTCTAACAGAATTATGTACTTGGCTTAAATATATTATTATTAGTCAACTTATTCTCGGTCTTCAAAATATATCTCATAGGAACATAGGTTGTTTCACTTTAATTGATTGAATTATTATTTTTGAATGCGTTTATTAAATATTAATCTAAGTTCTAAGAAACATTTACAACTATATTTGGTGGGTTTACGTAATACTTACTTCAGTTCAGTATTCATAGTAGATTTTTAGTAATCTACACATTCAACTGTGAACTTTGTTACAATTTTGGTGTTTATTTTCTTTTTTTATACTGTGCTATATGTTGTTCCGTGGATCTGTTTCATATAACTTAATATGTGATGTATGCCATACGATAAATAAATTATAAATTTCCAAAGGATAGGTCATATTAATTTCGATGTGTCATATTTCAAATTCATCATAGCTTCTTAGATAAATACTTCCGTATATAAAAATTTTTTTTGGAGATAATGGTGTTAATTATATTATATATTTTATTCTCTTCGAAGGATATTTTGAATGTAACTAGTAGTGGAGTTTTCAATACTTCTTGAAAATTCAATTGTGTGGATATAATTGGTTAACACAGATCACGAATAAGAATTGTTAGTTTGTCAAACGAACGAAACTTGAAGATAAATAGTGAAGTTCGAGTTACAATTATTTTTTTAAATTAATATTTAGCCAAAAACTGTCGAAATTTTAATTCAAAAAAATATCAGTACGTCTTTTTCAATAGCATTCAACGTGTTTCTTGACTTCTATGCTATTACACAATATTCAGACAATCGCTTAAGATATAGATCGTCTCACGATTATGGAAATATAAAAAGCTACTCAAGTATAATTTCCGATGGTGGTCAGTATTATATCTGTGACTGCTTTCGCCACAAACACCCACTTGCACAAATAGCTTCGAGCCTTTTATGGAATGACTGACTGGCTTCGGGGCTCCGATTTTCGTTTATGGCGAACAATGTTTCAAAATTGATTAAATAATAATAAAATATTCAAAGTATCATCCCACAATGAACATGTAAGTAGGCTCTCCCTGATAAATCTACCATTGTTGCAAAATGAAGAAAAAAGAATTTGCGTAACTGCTTTGTTTGTAGAGCATTTAGCACGTGAATGACCCTCGTTGATTTATTATACAAATAATTACTGTTCAATTCCGAAGGAGCGAAAAGTACATATTATACATTATTTATACATAATGAAACTTACTCCTTACGCTAAATAAATAACCCAGTGAAATATTGATCTGACTGAAAATTTAGTGTTGTAGAATGCAAATATATACAATTCTAGCAAATATCAATCCGTTCAGCATTGTTGAGAATTAAAGTTCAAAAATTGTTTTTTTTTTCAATGGAGTGGACAGGGTTGCTTTCCGAGTGAGTATGAAGCTAAATAGACAGAAATTCCAAGGATTTTTGCACTCCCAATTGAGTTAGAAGGTTGAAAATTTTCTCGTAGATTGAGATGATGTTAGGAAAGTTCTCTCTGGTGGTATTTTCTTAACTACCTCCATTTCCATCTGGAGGTTTCATGTTATTTCGTAGTGTTCAAAGATTTGTTCACCTCCACAACTCCTTCAAATTGACAATTGAAAAATATACTAATGAAATAAGTACTGAGAATATACAAAATTTAATATTTTCTATTTAACAATAAACTGCATATTTTAGGAATTGACGTTAACTTCAATTCAACTTGGCATGAACACGTTTCCGCTATTTAGTCGGCTGTACAAAAGATTTTGTTGTAGCCTAAAACCTATCTGGCATCGAAGTAGGTGCTGTTGCTTTAGAATGCTTCATTCAGCACTGTGAAATACTGATCTCATGCTTGGAGCTCTACACCTATGCACTCCTTGCACCTATTTATTAAATTCAAAAAATAGCAGTGAGGCTAATAGCTGACTCGTCATTAATTGCTTACCTTCATTAACTCGCACATCGGAGAAATGTTCTCGACTTCACATATATTATCACGCCCGGTATTTGGCTGCAGTATTCAACCATAAACACAATTCAATCGTCACACAATGTAAGCAGATAATCATTCCATTTTGCCTTGCTCATCCCAACAGCCAGTATACCAATCTATGAGAAAACCTTTCTGAACCAAACCGCATACCTATGGAATCCTTCAGAAGCGTGTCCAGTTTGCCACATACCTTTGGAATGCTGTTACTCTTAGCAGTATTTCCAATTTGCTATGATTCATAGCGGTTGCATACCTTTTTAATGATCTAACCCTCAGAAGCGTGTCCAGTTTGCCACGATATTAAGGTTGCATACCTTAGGAATGCTCTTACCCTTA
Source organism: Cynegetis impunctata (assembly GCA_030704885.1). Lineage (NCBI taxonomy): Eukaryota > Metazoa > Arthropoda > Insecta > Coleoptera > Coccinellidae > Cynegetis > Cynegetis impunctata. The sequence continues at coordinate 336,538 of JARQZK010002953.1, read as the reverse complement.
GAAGCGCTACCAGTTTGTCTCTATTTAGAGCGGTTGCATACCTTTAGAATGCTCTAATCCTTAGAATCGTTTCTAGTTTGCCATTACTTGCAGGGATAGCATACCTATGAAATGCTCTATCCCTTAGAAGCGTTTCGAGTTTGCCACGGTTCGCAGCGGTTCAAATCTCGAGAGTTGCTCATGAACAAATGTAATGTTGCACTTCAGTTATCAAGTTTTCTTTGCCTTCTTGAATGGAATCCTCAAAAAAACAAACGTATATCGGATGAAACTAAGAGACAAGGTTTCCATTCAAAGGAGTTGAGAAATTTGATTGAATATTAAAATTATGTTAACGAGATGAAGATTAATCTCGGATCCAAAGAAATATGACAATTCATCGGTACCTTGTCGACCTTATCGTTACTAATACAACAATGATGACCCATTCTTCTTCGCTTCGTGAACACCACACTCCGGAGTAATCATTCATGCCCCCATTAATTCAGACATTTCACCAAGCGTCAATAATTTTATTATTTTAGTACCGTTACGGACCGAAAGATGGAATTACACCATGAAACGTTGGTGAATATCTTGGGCATGTCGATCAGACGTAGTCCTGTAGATAAGATGGAGTTCACTTCATTTGGTCTATGTAGATTGAAGATAACGTTTATTAATCACGATTTCTGCCAGGATTAGGGTTAGAGCGTCGAGATGCGGAGCAAAATTGAAATAAAAGTACCGTGGGTAACTGACCTTATTTTGCGATTAAAGGCTGGTTCATTCGAAAATTGTGGGAAATTTGGTTTTGAGATAACATATATATGTCAACATATGTTTCATAGCATATCTCAGTGGGCATTCATAACTTCCCAAAAACGTTTGGGAGGAATAATCAAAATTGGAGGTCATCTTACTCAATGTAATTTATACTAACTTTGAAAGCTATGTGTGTTCGCAAAAATGTTATAATTATTCACTAATTCCTTTGCTGGTTGTTATCTATTATTAGTCGTATTAGCCCTGAAAATAATAGGCTATTGCATAGTATTCAAAGTTAACAGTCAGAAATAAGTAGTTTTTTTACCCGTAGACCACGATTTTCGAATTTTTTTTTATGTCTGATGTGATACATGTATATATATATATATATATATATATATATATATATATATATATATTTATATATATATATATATATATATATATATATATATATATATATTAATATATATATATATATATATATATATATATATATATATATATATATATATATAATATGTATATGTACCTATATTTTTTTTTCCCTGGTACATATTGGCGTCTCCAGCGCTTTTCATCAAAAGAAATGATCTGATATTTGGTATCTGGGACTATTCGTTGGGCAGAACGAACCTACAAGGTACATTTCTGCAACTGCCTTCTTTTTTACGTAGATCATTCTTGTTTTCATATACTTATATAATTTTTCTGGTACATATTTGCTGAAATTTGGTATCTTGGTTAGTTTTCGAGGCAGAACGAAACTAATAAAAATTTGGTTGAATGTTACCAACCGCCTCCATTTTTACTTGTCGTTTCGTGTGTTTTGAAAATAGCTTAACTCCACAGCTTCTGCAGATTGAGTTTTAACTATTTTCCTCAATCGCACTGCAATTCGCGTAGACTTTTCCGTTCGACCTGACTTCCCGAATAAAAAAAATTTTTTTTTTTTAATAAAATAAATCGTTTGATATTAATGCGTGGTTCTTCAATACGCGATGCACTTCGAATTTGTTTTTAATAAAATAAATTATCATTTAGTTAATTGAAAGTATAGTATCTCAGTGACGGAGCTCGGCTGCTCACGCTTTTTGATTGAATAATTGTATTAACATCAAGATTAACATAGTATTTGTATTTTTGTTATGATATTTTTAATAACTTGTGCCGTCAGAGTTTCGTATTTTTACATAAATCAGTATGCATTCAGAACTACCTACAAAAGTTTTGGAGAAATAATCAATATGAGAATTCGTATTTATCAAAATAATTTATATTAATTTTGAAAACGAAGTGTGCTGAAATAATGTACCCAATTATTTTCTGGTTCCTGTACTAGTTGTAATCTATAGATGGTTAAAAATACCTACTTCAAGAAAATTAAGTACGTCCATTAATGAATTGATTATTTTCCCTACAGGTACTATCACTGTAACAGCTCGAACCTCACGTTCAATTTCAATCATTTTTTTTCATACGGCTTTCTTGGCTATAATCATGATTGTCGAAGGAAGTGTTAGAGATGTGGTATTTAAGTGTTATGACGTGAGCGAGGTTTAATTTTCTATCGTATCTGAATGTAACATTTTTAACAGTTATATTTTCATTGCTTTATTGTAATTAATATCTCCTAGTTTGTAGTTTCAGGTTCGACTTCTAGTCCGTCTTAGTCGAACTTTGATTATAGATAATGAGGTCTGAGATTGAAATAATCAAACTGGTATTGAAACAACGGTTAAATAACAATTCGCACGTACAATGAATAAGAAATAATTTACTTTGTTTTTATCACTTTTTTTATTTAAATGTTTGCTACTGCAGCTCCATAGTACTACCACTTTACCAAGCAAATGTACATTTTTGACATTGTACAGTTTTAATAATAGTAGACAGGTATACAAAGTAAGGTGTTGGAAGAGTATCATTAAAAGGAATTGCATAATTTAAAGCTAAATAAATGAAGGGCTTACTACTAACATAAAATTATTCTAAAAAACATTGAATAATGGGGAATTCCGTCATTTAACAAATTGGTAGTTATTTCTATTATATTCATATATTTCTATAGATTCTATAATATTCAGGTTTTTACTACTTTTTGAAGGTTTATGTAAAATTTTCATATTATTTATGTCGGAAAGTGAGTGATCTGAATCTAGAAAGTTTTTCGAAAATATTGAGTTTCCTTTATTTAATCTGAAAGACTTTTGATGTTCTTTAAATTAGTGGCCAAATTTCTTACTGTTTTCCTTATGTTGAAGCTATTGTACTCTTTACAGCGGAGCTTATAAACTACCTACTGACTTTTTATTATGTATAGTTTTGCACTTATATTATAAACAATAACATCTTCGGATGCAAAGTGCAAAACTGCTTAAAATTCTCGGATACATTCAAGAACAACCAAGATATAAGGTAAGAGCACCAGTTGTCGACACGTTAAGAAAAAAAAATCAGTTATTCTGGCACAGATTCCAGTGAATTGAAGTTCATATTCAAACTACCATGCCTAACGGATGTTCATAGTTTAGGCTTCACGTGGAATCAGAAATTGGGATGCTATTCAACCAAATAAGAAAAAAATAGATTTTTTTGTAAATATCTGCAAATGTCCCTGAGCTCGACACGCTAAATTAAGGATGTTCCAGTTCTTGACACTGTAAATGCTCCAGTAGTCGACACATGTAAATAACATCAGTTTTGATCATGGGAAATATACAAAACAAGAAAAATGTATGTTGTGAATGCAGGAAACAATAATTAAATACTCAACACATTTGTGAATTAAATATCTTATAGGTAAAATGAAATAGAAATATTTTAAGAACACAAATATAACAAAAACTTTCTTTAGTCACTTTTATAGTTCATTAATTCCTAAGGCATTGAGAAATCGGTAGCTGGCCCTTTCCCCAAGTGTCAGGAGTCTCGACTTTAATGATTATCTGATCGAATAAAATACATGATATCAAAACAGCTACAAATTCCTTTCCCATAACTAATATGTTTCCACGTGAAACAAATGCTTGAATAATATATAAGTATATGAATACAGACGCATTCCTTTTGCCACTCTTAAACTCTGATAATATAAAACTTCCTTGCTTCATCAAGCCTTCAAAGCTAATATTTTCAGAACGCACCTCTTCCCAGTCAGAATCATCTGATTCTCGGTATGAAATCCTGTCTGAATCCTAAGAAGACGACTCTGGTGGCAATGGTTGTTTTGTCTTTATCAACTTAAGTTTCTTGTGTTGTGTGCTAACTCTTTCTTTGCATCTCTTGCTTTTTTCCTTTCTTCTTTACGCATTTCTTCTTCTTGTTCCTTACATTCTTTTCTTTTATAGTACTCTATCACAGCAGGTAGAATTTCTCTCTTTCGTTTTTTCGCTGTGAAGAATGTTCTGGCCACAGCAAAGCTAGTTCGAAAGGCGATAACAAAAAAGGCAAATGTTATTTGTTCTGATCCGCATTGAATGAATAAACCATTACAGTTAAATTGGGCTCTTTTCACATAAATATTTTCTTTTCCTCGACAACCGTGTCGACTATAGGAGATTACCACACCTGTACGATAACTAGATCCAATATTCGTCACCCCATGTCGACTATTGGAACGGAGAGTGGTCTTTGGTGTGGATCACACTCCGTTCCAATAGTCGACATGGGGTGACGAATATTGGATCTAGTTATCGTACAGTAAAGTTACATATACATATCTGTATCAAATGAGCTGAACGTTCATACCACACTGAGTTATTATCTTATAAAAATGTTCCTTTATATGTCAAAAACTTAAAAAATCACAATATACTCACCTGGTCTGCAGCTTCGAAGGTTTCTCAGTTAAAAAAACACAATAAAAACATTTTTAGTCAAAAAATACCACTGAACAACAACACAACAAAATAAGCTTTTCTTAACCTACAACTTAACAAACACTGGTTATTGGCGGGAAAAGTCGAGGTTGCTGTAAAAACTTCAATTGTATTCTTGTATGTTAGTGAGTTTCCATGGCATAACTATGGCAATGTGCACTAAAATGTCGGAGCTATTATTGGTTATTTCGGGAAGCCGATGTTTGCTATGGTTACGTTATTTATATATTTTTTCCAATAATTACATTGCGTGTCGACAACAGGTACAGTGTCGACAACTGGTGCGTTCACCTTATATATATATATATATATATATATATATATATATATATATATATATATATATATATATATATATATATATACCTATATATCTATTTATTAATCTATCTGACCCGGCAAACGTTGTTTAAACAACACAACGTTTGCCGGATTGCCGGAATATAACTATGATATGATAATACTTACATATATTTATTTTGATAAGGGAGTTCTAAACAATCAAGCACCAAAAATTGAAAAAAATAAGAATAATGTCACATTGCATTTACTATAATACTATAATAAATTTAACTTATACTTTGGCCTCAGCAACACGTAAAACGTTAGGCCCATCTATTGGATACTTACTCAATCCAGTCAAGTAACTACCTTATACCGCCATCTGTTACTATCCTATCAAACTAACGTAGATAATCAACAAATAATTTGCAATAAAATAATATTGCGACTATAAATTAAGATGTAAGCTATCCTATCTTTCAAGTTGGATCAAACTGCACATGGTGTGCAAATTTGATTTAAATCGGTTGAGTAGTTTAGGAGTCCATCGCGGACAAACAACGTGACACGTAATTTATATATATATATATATATATATATATATATATATATATATATATATATATATATATATAATGAGAGGGTGAATACATGTATACAAATAGATAGTTAGAGAGGTAATTCCATACTAAACTGCTAGTCAGGTAGTTCCGTGATTTTGAAAGGATTAATGAAAGGGCTTGCAGTATGATTAATCTAAGCTATTCAATAGGAGGCCTGAATATTTTTGTAGCTCAGTGTAGTAGCCATTTTAGCAATTTAGTTTTATTCTCTTATTTTTCTCATGGAACCCTTAAGTGGTATGGCAGGGTAAACTTTGACCCCAACGAAAATTAAATAGTCAATAAGAGGAAACATTTTTGAACCTGGCAATGTCGCACGCTTGTGCTAATACTAAAAAGGATATCTAAAGTAAGCGAAGATGGCTCCAAGTTTTATGATTTCAAATTATGGATGGGACTGCGGTAAACGCAGGAATTATATATAACTCTTGCAAATTTAAATAATACAATGGTTCGCCGAGACTTTCTTATAAATGTGGGCAGAGAGATGATACAAGAGCGTCTAATTTGGCGTTCTCGGATGGCAAACATTCCTAGGGAACTAACACAAGTTATTCAACGTATTGCTAAAATGTCCGAAGGCGATCAAGATATACTCGTACCTCCACAGCCTCTTCCTAAACGAGCTAGTTTTATATGTCCTTAAAATATTCTATAATTTATGACAGTTGTCACAAGCATATTTGCAAAAATCACTGTAGAACTTCAAATGTGTGTATAAATTCTTCACAGTGAATAATTATTGTGCTACAGAAATATTTGTGAAATTTTTTTCAGAGTCTAGTTTTAGGTCATTTTTGCATACTTTCATTGAATGAAGAGTTTCAAATAAACTTTGATTTTTTTTTTATTTCAACCTGTGTGAGTTATATACACCTAAATTATTGTGATTTTCCTTACGTACCAATTAATTATAAGCAAGAATTCAAATAAATCCATACGTTAGTCTTTGTCAAGTTTTTATCAAGAAAGTATAAGTATGTCCCTTCCATACCGTTAAAGTAATTTAAAATCATAGTTATCAACCGTATGTGGTCCAGATGGCTGGGAAATTGCCTAGGGCACAAACGGTACCGGGTTCGAATCCCTGATAAGATATGGATGTTGTGATTATCCAATAATTGCAATTAAAAATTATATAAATATATGTGTAAAATAATCTGCTGGGTAATGTACTACATTACTAACTCATAAGGGTAGATGATGGGACACAGACACAGGCGAATAAACACCAGTTTCGTCCCATCATCCCCTTCACTAAAAAAAAGATCATAGTTAAGGGCTAATATATCAAAGTCTGAATTGAATGTTTTGATTTTTTGCTTGGTCATTTATATCGACCTTCTCCCATATAAAAAAAAACTTTATTTAGTACTAAAACTATCTTTCGAATATTAATATCAAATATACGCTTAGCTGGAAGTTCACGCAGTTTAAATATATTTTGTTAATTATTTGGAATAAATAATCCCAATTAATGTTTGTTATTTATAGTATTCATACATGGGTTGACAAACAAACTACTGGAGTATGCCATTCGTTAATATACTCATTATTTTTCTGAGAAATAATAGCATTATTTTATATTCAAATTAGTCTATTCTTATACGATTATCTCATTCATATAAATCAATTTTCTCCTCGAACATGGTATTTATTTAGGTTGTGGGCGAATTCTCAGTCTGAGTAGTTTCTACTCACAACAATGAGCAATAAATTTTCCGTTCCTCGGATTTTATTGGTTAGATGAACAAATTAACGTTCCGTGAAATGCCTAAAATGTTCAATGAAATTGTTTTTTTCTTATAAGGAGAGGAGAAATGAGTTTCGTCGTGTTCTGCTATTTTTAACTACTTCTCAATTAGTTGGGCAGATGATTCCATGTTGAAATTATTGCCTTAGTTACTTAATGATTCATGCCAATATTGAAATTGAAGAACTGATTCATTATACACATCCGGTTGAAATTAAGTTGCTTTGGCCATATATTATGTATTATATAGTAGGCACAATATCATACAATAATGACATTTGCGATGAAAACAAATGAATGCAGGAATAGAAATAATAGGCCATTCAGTATTTGTGGAATTCTGGACTTCCATTGTATATATCTGAAACAAAAAATAAAAAATTGATTAGTAAATGGCAAGAAAAGAAAATAGCTGAAAAATTAAATTCAATGAATTCGTAGGATTGAATGGAAAGTATCTGAAAAAAGAAATGAAATGAGATTTGTAAATAATAAGTTGCAAAATGGTGAAAAAATAAAATTATACAATTAATATACACGACGTTTCGGTTAATTGGGTATCTCTAACCGGTCTCAAGTGTAAACTGATTATCAGAAAAAAAAGGAAACACGCGTGTTTCATTCCTCCCTGAAGTATGTGTCAGGGAGGCGGGCAGCTTGAATTTGGGATTAACTCCTTCAGCCAGATCAGAGGATACAATTGTATGAACAAGTGCATTAAGGATATGTGAGACGGGATATTTATGGAACATAGGAAGTGTGGGTAGGGTTCAGAGGATTAATACTGGCCCAGCATTTGCCTGATAATGATAAATTAATAATTTAACAATAATTCCAGAAGTTTTTAAACTTTGGTCAAGTGAATGCTACATAGAGAAAGAAACAAATCTCATTTTGCAACCTTTTCTGAAGTCCGGAACATTGTTAAAATTGAAATAACATTGAGTTTTACTGTATGCTTGTGAAAGAAATTCCAAAAGTTCTGCAAACTTGGGGTCGTCTTATAGTATATTGTATAATTAGTGGGAAAAGCATAATATTCCCAAACGACTGTGATAATTACCAGACGAGGAGCGTAGCGACGAGTCTGGTAACACAGGAGTTTGGGAATATGCTTTTCCCACGAACTATACATACTATTTTTTCTCCGATCGTTAATTTACATTTAAAAAATTAATTAATTAAAAAATATTTCATCCAAGATGTAATCAAGTAAGTTTAAATAGGTTTCTCTATGTTCATATTGAAATATAGAAGTAGTAACCATGGAAATTACTCTGTTATGACAAAAGTAAAATAATTTTAAAGCTGGTTTTGTTTGATTCGTTGTATTTTATAAAGAATTAGTAAACATGAACACTGATAGTGATTATTTGTTGTCTTGCACGACTCCTGAACTAGTAGAAGCCGCGAACGGGGCTTCACTTAATTTACTTCCGGCGGAATCCAGAGAGAAGTATGAACTTGCGTACCAACGCTTCATGAATTTTTGTAGAAAAAACAACAGTGTATCCTTTTCTGAGAATGTACTGATGGCGTATGTTGCTGAATTGGCTAAAACAATGAAATCTTCGACGTTGTGGGCACATTATTCCATGCTTCAATCAACTTTGTCTGTTAAAAATAATATTAATATTGCCCAGTACCAAGAACTGAGAGCAGTTTTAAAACGTCAAGCTACAGGATACAAAAAATGTAAATATTAACAACAATTATAAAAATTAAAACCATACTTTGTTTCATTTTAATGTAATAATCCATTTGTTACATTACCGCACGCTACAGCAGTGCGGTATAGTTATTTTCCTAACAAGTGCGGGAAAGACTCTTTCCGCACGAGTTAGAAACAATATTTTTTCTACAAGCGCTTATTTTAACGGAGATTTTAACACACCGATGAAATTCGATTTGATATATTCAAATAATTTCATACTAATGACATATTATGTTAATTCACATGTCGTTTCCACAGTAACGTCGTCGGTGGCGTTCGGTGCATAGAGACATATCATTATTCAGTTTATTCTCTAATAAAAGCGTGCGGGAAAAATCCCCGCTATTCCATTACCGCACGCAAACGCGTGCGGAAATGGAATAACAGGGGTTTTTCCCGCACTGTTTGGCAATGTGACTCTTTACGAGTTGAAATGCGTGCGGGAAAAGGGTTGAAAGCGCACGCTTGTAGAAAATAGTTATTTATGTACCAAGTGCGTTATATAGATCATTATGCCCTGAGGGAAACATTCGGCCCGAGGGCCTCTGGCCCGAGGGATGAATGTTGCCCGATGGGCATAAGGATCTAGTAACGCACGCGGTGCATACAAGATTTTATTTTTCACGAAAAAATTATTATATTATGATGAAAAAGCGATTTTAAAATCGTTTCATTGCTCCTATCCATTTTCCTTCTCATAGTAGGCATGTCATTGGTTGATATTTTGAAGTTTGTGAATATATTTGTCATCATATTCAGTGAATGTCATTGCTGCTTTCTTTGTGTAGTCTTATAGAAATAATGGAAATAAAAATGAATTTACCCAAGAATATCATAGAAAATGCAGCCAAAGCTGCGAATAATTCATTGCCGGAGAAATCCAGAGTCGTATACGACAAGGATTATGAAGTATTTAATCAATAAAATTTGCTTCATTTCTCCTAGTACAATAAGCGGGCGTTTTGAATCCATTATGCCCGCAAATGCGGGCATAATGGCCTAGGGCATAATGAGTGTGTTTATAGCAACCGTATCCAAGGTGAAATAAACATATTATATACAAGTGAAAAATAAAGAATATTACCGCACTGTTATTTTCTAATTGCTTAGCAACTGACCACTATTCTGGAATGTTGAGCTTTTCGCATAGAAAACAGGTCAAAATAGTGTCACTTTTCATATCTCTATGCTTTTCCCACGATCGGAGAAAAAATATATTATATCACGTCACGTATCAAGTTTGCAACCAATTTAAGGATAAGAAACATTTTTTTTATTCTTCGGAAAAACATACCAAACAGTTGTATAAATTTGCAACCTTTTACGTTGACCGGAACATGTTTATTTATAATTTTTTCGGGCAAAATGGTCTTGAAATAATTACAAAAGTTTTGAAACTTGGTGGCGGCCAATTTAGAAAACATCTATTCTGATGCATTTGCAAATTTCCAACCTTGTACGCGGTCCGGAACTTTATGCAATTTGCAAAAATATGATTTTTGGATTTTTATATTTTTGCAAATTGCATAAAGTTCCGCGAAGGTTGCAAATTATTTCGAGACCATCTTGCTCGAAAAAAATGACCACGAATTGAAAAAATTATAAGTAAACATGTTCCGGTCAGCGTAAAAGGTTGCGAATTTATGCAATTGTTTATTATATTTTTCCGAAGTATCTATCGATTTTGCAGAACTTTTGGAATTTTTTAAGTCAGTTTATCAGAGAAAATCGTTAATTTTGAATAAAAAAAACTGTTCCGTACCCTTCAATTGGTTGCAAATTTGATACGTGATATAAAATGGTATATCTAATACTACTCCAAGTTTGCAGAACTTTTGGAATTTTTTTCACAAGCAAACAGCAAAATTCAATGTTATTGCATTTTTAACAATGTTCCGGACTTCGGAAACGGTTACAAAATGAGATTCGTTCCTTTCTCTATGTAGCATTCACTTGACCACAGTTTTAAAACTTTTGGAATTATTTTCAATTGATTATCTCAACTGACTGGCCTATAAAATTGTTCCTTAAATTTTATCATTAATTATTATAAAACTTTCAAATGATTATGAACTTAATCAGTACACTCAATCCTATTAGACCACAAGCCCAGTCAAATTTTCAGGGGGTGATTTTATACACCACCAGTCATATATATTCTTGAAGTACTTTTCGAGAAACAAACTTTAGGCACTATGCCGTCAATTTTCCGCGGAACAGGCGAGTGCACAGGTGAGTTGAAATGTCGTAAAAAAGGGGGTACTTTTTGATTACATTATACATGACGGCACTATTCTCGTTGAAGAGACAATGAAAAAAGAATGCTTTAAAACCCAGTGCCGTAAAAAAATAACGGTACCGGAAGTCAGAATTTTTTTTTGAAATCGGCGATTTTAAACCCCCCCCCTCCCCAGTTAATCGAATACTTGACGGTGTTGATTCAGTTAACTTTACCTTTCCTTAAAAAACTATAATACATCTATGCCGTCAGAAATAGGGGGTTCATAGGGTCATAAATCGCGAATCAAAACCCGATTTTTACCCCTTGTGGGTGGTCATTTTATACAACCTAATTTTAATTGGGTACCATGAATTATTGACGGCATAATTATAAGACCATAATAATTAGTTTCAACTTAAAAAAAAACCATATGCCGTCCTGAAATAAATGACCTTATAAAAAAAAATTGTTTTTGCCCTAAAATTTTAGTAATTTTTTTATTTATTTTTGCATGAACCATAATTTTTTGACGGCACAATGTTTAGAACACTTAATAAATGTTAACTGAAGTTTAGAAATTGGTGCCGTCAAATTCTGAATGACCACCCCACAAGGGGTAAAAATCGGGTTTTGATTCGTGATTTATGACCCTATGTAACCCCCTTTTATGACGGCATAGATGTATTATAGTTTTTTAAGGAAAGGTATAGCATAGTTAACTGAATCAACGCCGTCAAGTATTCGATTAACTGGGGGGGGGTAAAATCGCCGATTTCAAAAAAAATTCTGACTTCCGGTACCGTTATTTTTTGACGGCACTGGGTTTTAAAGCATTCTTTTTTCATTGTCTCTTCAACGAGAATAGTGCCGTCATGTATAATGTAATCAAAAAGTACCCCATTTTTTACGACATATCAACTCACCTGTGCACTCACCTGTACCGCGGAAAATTGACGGCATAGTGCCTAAAGTTTGTTTCTCGAAAAGTACTTCAAGAATATATATGACAGGTGGTGTATAAAATCACCCCCTGAAAATTTGACTGGGCTTGTGGTCTATATTGATGATTGGTTTGTGGTAATTAAAGTAGGCATATATCTGCGATTCAATTACATTTAAATTGTCTCGAAAAAACTGCATCGATAGTAGTATTGTATCTTGTTGTAGATTTTTCTAGACTAATGTTAATTCTTGAATCAAACTTCAACAATAGCTCTGAGTTTTAATCAGAGAAGTGGATGTTGAAATCGCTCCTTTTTCATGAAAAAAAATTGAAATGTTTCCCTTAATAATTCTTTCCGATTCATCATTAGGTATCATTATACGAAAATTATAATCAATTATACACTTCAAAGTCATACGTGATCTATAATAATACACTGACATTATACTTATATCTATTATTTTTATAGAGTATCTTATTAAAATTTACATACACAGGTACTTACCTGACTTCATCTTCATAACTTCAACTTATTCATATTCAAAATTCAGTATTCATCGATCAAGTAACAACGTTTGAAAGTTATTGAATGTACATGAAATTTTATCAGTTTCATGACTCGCAAGGTTTGCTAAACACATACGCAAATACGAATACAGCTGACACACATGATATCGTAACTGTTACACGTTTTCAGGCTTTTTTAGGAACTTTAGGCATCTGAAAATGAGAATGCAGCGCCAATGTGGCCAGTAGTAGAACTATAAATATTGACATTGGAATATTTATGTTGTATTTGTTGTGTGTTTATTTGTGTTTTTGAAATATAATTTTACCATAAATATAAAGACTTTTCAGGCTTCTTTAGTGAACAAGTGTGTTACTGTGTATGTATTCTCATTGCTATTGAGGCGGTAGGTGATTATCATCATTTGTTTTGTAGCCAAATTGAGAGAAATCTTAGGTTAGATCATGAGATGAATATCTTAATTCTCTGATTGACTCGTTCAATATGTACTCTAGCAGCTGCTATTTTGGCATTCAACAATGCTTCTTCTGTAGTCAACTGTTTTTTGTCTTTCAAAAATGGTGGCCTGATCAACTTTATTTTAAACTGTTGACAAATATCATCTATCAAGAAACCTTTGTCCACCGTAATAGGATCCTGTGAGCTTTCTAACTTTAAAATTAAGTCACTTTGTTGGAAAATCATTTAATCAGATGCTCTTCCCCCATATGGTTCACTAATATAAGTAATTAAACCCCCAGGAGAAACACCTGTCATGGATTTCACTGTGTTATTAGATTTATACTGAGAGTAAAACCTGATCCTGCAGCAAAGGCACTTTGGTTTCTGTATAAAAATATCTGTACAGTCTAAGATGATTTGAGTATTTTGAAAACTTTCAAAACATTTTGGCATGTTTTTCTGTATTTCAGAATATTCTGGGAATCTTATGACACAACTAAGAACTCTACTCATAATGGGTAGCATTTCATAAATATATTTTTGGCATATTTTTTGTGAAATGCCAAATAAAAGAGATAATGTCACATTATGTAAGGTCACATTTCAATTTTGTCAATACTAATACAATACGCTGTTTGATTGTTAATCTATGTGACCGTTGATCACTGTAAACAGATTGTACTGCTTTTACTATTGTATCTAATAGTTTTATATTATTGAGACCAGTGAAACTGTTTAGAGCACTACCTGTAGTTATCAGATCACACAAAGTAGAGACTTTAGGAGTATTCCTTTTTCCCTTCTACACAAACACGATATTTATCACCAGCTGGAGGAAAAGCATGGAAATTCACATTTGAACATTTCTCTTCCCAGGAAGAACACTGAGGAACTGAACAATAACGATTCGAACGAGTCATAGCTTTCAAAATGATTGCAAATAATAAATATTTGTAAAAAATCACACAAAAACAAACACAAAACAAAGGAGAACGTAAGAACTATGTCAAGATTTTTAGTTATTCGCTTATTTTGATTCGCCTTTAAATATGTCATCAGATAAAGCGAACCATGATGGAAAAATGATTCAGATATTGATACGCAAGGTCTTTGATATTACTTGAAAAACTTGAATAAATCTATACCTTTTCAGTATGTTCAGTATGTTACAGTCAAAGTTTCCTATTTTCATCGGAATAGCACAGATGATTTGTTCCGAAGTTTGCTTAGGTTAAGTTTTCGTTCATTTTTGGAAGCTTCTGCAATGACCACCTTATCGAAATAGGGATATTTCTTTGGCAAATTTTATTTGTTGTGTTATTACTAACTGTTACTTCAACAAACGTTTTCAGTTGATATAAATACGCTCAGTCAATGAGATCTTTTTTGAAGTTCTCGAAATTGGTAAATCAAATAACCTGACTTCTTGACCGTGTGATGAATAGTAACTATAACACCCTGTACATTAGCGAAAAAGGACTTATATTTATACGAACTAGTGATCTTGAAACTATGAAAGATTATTCTCTTTAGATGTTGATATTCAATCAGAAAAAAAAATAGATATATACCTATATATATATATATATATATATATATATATATATATATATATATATATATATATATATATATATATATATCTATAATATAATATACTGTGAAACCTTGTACATTGGCAAGTTAGAGCATATGCGACAGTATTAACTCAACCGGAAATATAATTAATGAGTTATAAACTTTTCTCACGTAATCATAATTTGTTGATTTCTTGATTAGACGACAGCTTGCGTATTTTGCATACTTCTAGCTACTAGATTTTATCTGAATTGATTTACATCTGTTTTTGTTGGGATACTATTAATTTCAAAGAATTTTAAACTATTTTTGAATATGTATGTATTCCTCAACAACTAAAATTCTTTTGAAGAATACTAGAAGAATAACTAATTCTCATTCACTTGAAGTAGATACAGAGCTGTACAGTTTTTATCCTGTATCATTTTGATATATTCTTTGAATCCTTCAAGTATGGATATATTTGCAGGATCGTTTAACCCCTTCTGTGATCGCCCAGATGAGCTATTTAACTGGCTATTTAATTAAATGTCGAAAACAGGCGTTTGAGAAAACTGAACGAATTTTATTCGAACAAGTGCTTCATCATAACATTGAAAGGAAAAATTGTAGTAGTAAACTCTCAACATTTAAGATCGTCAAAGAGTTGATAACTATATTTAATTATGGACAAGCCCCAGGACACATTAATAAAGTAATCCGAGTTGAATTAATAAGTGAAACATTTGAATTGCTCAGAAATATTTCAGATAAGTAATGTTTCTGAATCCTATTAAAAATACTATTACTTTTCTAGTTCTCAAATATTATATATGAAAACATGCTTTTTATAATTTTTAGTACCATAATTTATATTGTTATTATTTGTCGCATATATGACTCATGAGTATTATTTTGAAATATAATATATTGTATTATTATTGCATTTGACTACTGCGATAAATACCATACACGAAATTATTTTACCTCAAATGTTTTTTCATTTCAAACTATAAGCATTGTGTCTAAACCAATGAGATTTAAAGTGATGAATTTGTTTTATAATTGTTGTTTATTATTTTCTTCCAAAATAACTCAACTCCTGAATATGGAATATGTGTCTTCTGTATTAATCACCCAGACAGTATAATTAGAGAAACGTAGGTAGTTCTCTTTTTCCGTTCCGCTGTAACGAAACGACAAAGAACATGACGCAATGCTCCTATTCTTTGTGTGCAAAAACATGGAACCGAATTATTTCAGTTTTTACTTCTTAAATTGAAGGAGCATTTGAGTAATAGAAAAACCTTGTTAGCTTTGTAATTGATTGCCCAGTAGGTGGAATAATACTCTATTGTGACCACTACACATCGAACAAGTTTTGCGTTCACCAAACCTAAAAGCTATCGTAAAATATTCTCGAATATTTTAAAACATTCTCAAAACAAAAACTGACTTTAATGAGCTAACATTTCGTCACTAAATTCTTGCCAGTTTTCAAACTCGGATGGCCTGTTCTGGCTGAAAAAAGGAAAAACTCAGTATGTATGTATGTATATGTATATATATATATATATATATATATATATATATATATATATATATATATATTTATATATATATATATATATATATATATATATATATATATATATATTTATATATATATTTTTATATATTTATATATAGATATATATATTTATATTTATATATATGTATATATATCTATGTATACATATTTAGGGTGGTCTAATTTATTTCAGATTTTGAATAGAGTCTAAACTCCTTTAACCAGAAGGCAGATTTCCCCATTTAAAATAAACGTATTGTGACAATATTTTCGGGATATATTTCATTAGAAAAGTAATAATTTGAAAAATTATCAGTAACTGCAATATTTTAGTACTACTATTTGATTATCAAATGGGTCAATTTAGTTACATTGTGGTGACCCACGCAAACTCGATTTTCTTGAATATACTTACTTTATCCAATTTTTAAAAGAATCATATTCAATTTTTCTAGTTACTCTAGTGATGAAAGAACATACAAATGTAGTGTAGTTAGCATCGTTGTTTATTATAATATGGGATTTATATATGATAAAAAAAAACTATAAAAATGACGTTCGCATCGGATAATATCATTTTAGAATAATCTATCGAAAGAAAATTAGTAAGTTTAGATTTTTGAGCTCAATGATTACGAATCAGATCGGATTTGCGAAATTCCTGGCGTAAGGGGTTAGAGCCCCCATAAAAATCTGGAAAAATTAGGGTATTATTTTCGAATTATTCGGAACGGATTGGGGGGTCTAAAATTCGTCGAAGCCCCAATTAGGAGCACTCTAATATAAATGGGTGGGCGGGCAGCGGCGTGGCGGTGGGAAGCTATGGGGGTGCGGTGACGTTGTTTACGGTCCATGTCTGATGGAGGGGGGGTGTGTGGGGGGGGGGGCCGTAACTGGAATGAAGTTGTTTATCGCACGTTAAACTTCAGACTTTTGGTGAATAAAAGGTTATTCAAGTACATAAAATGCGTTTTTTCTAATTTCTATTTCAGTTTGTTATTAATGCGTGGTTTTTCAAATCATAGTTTATTCCGTTAGAATCGCGATGCACTTCGCGCGAAAAATACGTCCTTAGTGATGGAGCTCTGCTGCCCATTCGTTTTGTTTATGTACCTGCGCAGAAATTTCGCTCATAGTTTTCTTGAGTTCGGCAATCTCATTGTTTTCAGTTTTTCTTTCTGGTTGTGTTCTATTAGATACCGTAGTTTAAGAATAGGTTCTTGTGTCTCTCTTTTGCCATGACTGGCTTGGTGTTTCCTGGCTGCTAAAAACTGGGTGTTTTTGGCATCCTTTGTAGTTAGCCGGATGCGCTCCCCCACAGTTTGCACATTTCGCTGCGATGTCTCTTGGTTTGAGGCATTGGTAAGACCAGTGGTTATCTCCACACTTCACACATTTTTCCTCTGCCGTACATCGGCCCTGGGCATGCCAATTGAATTGGCATTTACTTGGTGAAAGTTCGTATTCATAACTTCATAAAGAAACAAAAAACTAACTTTTCAAAGGTTTAAATAAAATTTGATGAGTAAACGCGTTTCGTCATAACATTGACTTCATCTCGTACTAAATTATGGTGCTATGCTATGAGCTTGTTTGACTTTCGCAGTCAGAATTTCCTTCTTTTACTGCCCAATCTGTACGTTTACTCTGTTTTTATGTTCGATTTATGCTATCTTCTGTTGTATTTTGTTTGGCTTTTCACAGATTCGTATTTCTAGCTAGGATCATTCTAGGTCTCTTTCTGGCCCTGTGGTCTAACTCGTAATTTGTTGCCTCTCTGAGTAATATGTTTTCGTGATTTTTCGTGTTCTCATAGGTCTTCTCCGCTTTCTCTTTGATTTGTTCTATGATGGTTTTGGCGTTTAGTTCCCTATGTATTTGCGTGTTTCTAATAAACCATGGGGCGTTCAGTATTTTCCTCAGGGCCTTATTCTGCAGCGTCTGTAGTCTCTCGATTTGTGAATCACAAGCATTCCCCCAAGCTGTTGCTGCATATGTGATTAACGGACTTATCATACTGTCGTAGATCAGTTTTTTGTTTTTGACAGACATTCTACTTCTCCTGTTCAACATGGGGTTCAGCTTGTTCATCATCATATTAGCTTTTCTGGATACATGATTGACATGCTCTCTCCAGGTTAGGTGTCTATCAATCACAACTCCCAATTATTTTATACTCTCTTTCCACTCGATTTCCTCTCCTCGAACCTGTAGTTTATCTATATTGACCTGCCTCTTGTTTGTTATCAGTGGGGCTTCAGACTTTCCTGTGTTTATGGTTATTCTCCATTTGGCCATCCATTCCGTGAGCTCGTTTATTGCTACCTGGAGTCTCTGCTGCACTAGTCTAGGTTGGTTTGACGATGTATATATGGCTGTGTCGTCATAATATATGGCCAGATGGATGTTTCTTTGCGTTCGAGGGATGTCGTGGGTGTAGAAATTGTATAGAATAGGAGATATAGGTGACCCTTGTGGAACGCCTGCCTCCAGTGTTCTGTACTCCAAACTTGTCTCGTTGATTTTAACTCTTATCTTCCTTTCTCTTATTGTTGAGTTTATCAGTATCGCTAGTGCCTTGTTCATTCCTGCCTGTTTCATCTTGTATATAACTCCGATGTGCCATACCGTATCAAATGCCTTCTCGATGTCCACTGTGAAAATTCCGGTAGCGTGTCGATGATCCATTTCCTTCGCTGCATGTTCTACAATTCTGAGGACTTGAGTTTCAGTGGAGTGGTTCTTCCCGAACCCGAATTGCTCGGCCGGAATCAGTAGATGTTCCTCAATTTCTCTCACCAGTCTATCTTTTATCACTTGCTCCGTGATCTTTCCCAGCGCCGATATCAGGCTTATGTATCGGTAGTTCTGTGGAAAGTTTTTAGCTTTTCCGGGTTTTGGTATAGGAATGACGTTTGCCTTCTTCCATATTCTGGGGAACCGTTGTAGCTTCAGAGATCCGTCTACAATCTCTTTCAGCTTCTCTACAGCGTTCGGTTGGAGCTCTCTTATGGCATTTCTGGGAATGCCATCTGGTCCAGGTGCCTTTCTCTTTCCTATTCTCTTCATTATATTTAGTAGTTCTTCTATAGTTGTAGGTTCTATCTCGTCAAGGTTTTCCTCTGTCATAAACTGTCTCGCTTCTCTGCTCACCCTCTCTATCCATTCGACTTCAACTTCATTGAAGGTTGTAGTGCACTGCCGCTCAAGCTGATCTGCCATTTCTTCGGCTTTCTCCAGGTCAGTGAATTTCATTCCAGTTGTGTCATGAATGGGAGGTATTTTTGATCTTTCCGATTTTAATTCTCGAGCCATCTTCCAGATATCACCATTTACGGTGCTAACATCCTCAATCTTCTTCTGCATTTTATCGTAGTGAAAATTTTTGAGAGCATTTTTCACTTCTAGGTTGAGAAAGTTAGCCCGTCTTTTGTCCTCTGGGTGTAGCGTTCTTTGAGCGTTTCTTCGAGCCCTATGTTTTTCTCTTATAAGTTCTTTTATTTCCCTTGGTATACAATTTTTCTTAATAGGTTCTTCTGAGTTCGATGTTGATTCCCTGAGAGCTTGCTGAATTTTGGTTGTTAAACTTACTGCTGAATCTTCGAGGGTTACGCTGTCGGTGATGATCGCCCTTGTGCTTGTGATGTTATTTAGTCTTAGCCTGTATTGTTCCCAATTTGTTCTTCTTCTGACATATGTATCTCTCTCTTCTGCTTGAGGGCCAACTTCTAGGAGCACCGGATTATGATCCGAGCTTGCTTCCTGTAATGTCATCAGTTCGTAATATTCTGTCATATCCTTCATTATGTAGACATCTAAGATGTCAGGCTGACCTCCGCTAGTTGGATAAATGGTAGGTTCGATAGGTGCATCTATTATCATATGTGCGTTTTCATCTATATACTTGCGGAGTTTATTTCCGTTTGCATTACATTTCCTGCTATTCCATGTTGTGTGCTTACAGTTTAGGTCTCCTGCGATAATCATAGGGATTTCCTCGTCTGTAATCGCATCCATTTCACTCTCCAGGAATATTCTGTTTGGCGGTTTGTAAACTGAAGTTAATTTCACTTTGCCTGTTCTCATCTGAACATAGATCGATGTATATTCTATATTATCCATGGGAGAGTGCAAGGCCTCATAGTGCCCGATAGTGTTCTTAATGACTATAGCAGTTCCTCCTTTTGTTCTATCCATTCTGTCACTTCTGTAGATGGTATAATTACTAAATTTTATGTCTCTACAAGGTTTCAGGTGAGTTTCACCCAGTAGAGCGATGTCTGTATCGTACCTGTCCAACAATTCATGAAGCTCGTTCTTCTTATCTACTATACCGCATGCATTCCAGTATATGACTTGAAGAGACTGAGGTTTTCTTGTCTTTATACCAATTAATTGGTTCTTTTATCCAGTTTTGTCATTAGTTTATGTACCTGCGCAGAAAGTTCGCTCATAGTTTTCTTGAGTTCGGCAATCTCATTGTTTTAAGTTTTTCTTTCTGGTTGTGTTCTATTAGGTACCGTAGCTTGAGAATAGGTTCTTGTGTCTCTCTTTTGCCATGACTGTCTTGGTGTTTCCTGGCTGCTAAAAACTGGGTGTTTTTGGCATCGTTTGTAGTTAGCCGGATGCGCTCCCCCACAGTTTGCACATTTCGCTGCGATGTCTCTTGGTTTGAGGCATTGGTAAGACCAGTGGTTATCTCCACACTTCACACACTTTTCCTCTGCCGTACATCGGCCCTGGGCATGCCAATTGAATTGGCATTTACTTGGTGAAAGTTCGTATTCATAACTTCATAAAGAAACAAAAAACTAATTCTTCGCAGGTTTAAATAAAATTTGATGAGTAAACGCGTTTCGTCATAACATTGACTTCATCTCGTACTAAATTATGGTATCACAAAACAATCTATTAATACGAAAAATTGAACACAGGGGGGCTCTAAGAGAAACTAAATAACAATAAGCAATTCATTCAGAGCTATTGGTAGGTTACATTGAACAGATTAAGAAGAGGAGAAGGGTTTACTTCAATCTGGTCATTAACTAGGTTTCCGGAATTTTTATATTCATTGATGTATAGGGATTTCCAACAGTTGATTTTGTGGAGACTATTTTCTAACTGTAATATATTATAATTGTGATTGAAGGTATGGTTTTCTTGTATAAGATGACACGCATAATTAGAGTCCGTTTTCTGATTAATATAGCTACTTTGGTGTTCGTGTATTCGAGTTTACCCACATATATCCGAGAAAAATACAGTCTATAACAGTTTAACAATCTTGGGCAAACCTTCCGAAAACCTGAAATTGTTTCTTCATAAACAAAATTTCAAAGTTTCATATAAAACCAACAATAGCATTGTAAAATTTATTAAAAACAACAAATAAAAAATCCATAGAGATGAACGTACGGGTGTTTATAGACTCAACTGTAACGATTGTGAAAAATTCTATATAGAACGTACAATTAGAAATTTCAAAACTCGAATACACGAACACCAACGTAGCTATATTAAGCAGAAAACGGACTCTAATTATGCGTGTCATTTTATTCAAGAAAACCATACCTTTAATCACAATTATAATACATTACTGTTAGAAAATAGTCTCCTCAAAATCAACTGTTGGTAATCCCTATACATCAATGAATATAAAAATTCCGGAAACCTAGTTAACGACCAGATTGAAGTAAACCCTTCTCCTCTTCTTAGTCTGTTCAATGTACCTAGCAATAGCTCTGAATGAATTGCTTATTGTTATTTAGTTTCTCTAAGAGCCCCCCTGTGTTCAATTTTTCGTATGAATAGATTGTTTTGTGATACCATAATTTAGTACGAGATGAAGTCAATGTTATGACGAAACGCGTTTACCCATTAAATTTTATTTAAACCTGTGAAAAGTCAGTTTTTTGTTTCTTTATGAAGTTAAGTTATATTAATGCCTTCATACAGCATATGAGGGAATTGCATTTTAAGTATTCTCAATTTTATATTAAGATTCCTAACAACAACAGTTTTGTATAAAAAATTAATATTCACTTGAAACAACTAATTTTGATTTGTTTTGTTCAAGTGTCCATAAAGTTGGCAAGCTGTCTACACCATCGGCGATGTCTCTGACCGACGATAATATTATGCAAGCTAATTCGTTCGTCCACGTGACGTTTCGAACAAATTTTTTGAACTGAAAGTGTATCTACAGAGCGAAAAAATATCTGCAACAAGCGTATTCTTTTGATGTTTACCGCCAAAAACGGAAACAGGGTTTCCAACATTTATTTTCAATTTTTGTTGCAACACGAAGTAATTAAAGAAACTTTTGTCGTCAACACGTGTTAACAACACAAAAGTTGGCAACTTTTCTTCAGTGGATACGCACCTTATTATGTTAATTTTATAAACATCAACCAGACCATCTTGAATAACATTCTGTCAAGAACTTATGGAATAATTGGATGCTTATTATGGCAAATTGTCAACCACGGTGGAATGCATAATCACTAAACAGCACGAATGCCTTGAGCTAGGAAACATTTAAATTTCACAAAGCGTTTGTAAGATCAGGAAAAACATGAGAAACTCTTTGTTTCTTCGTGTCGCCGAAATAGACGTACATCCAGGTGACTCGATTAATCTATGATGTGGTTAGAATTCATCCAATGTTGAAAGTGTGAATTTTCTATCACGAAATCATATGAAAGATTTAACCAAATTTTGATAGTTTCATTCTGCCTAGGGTTGCCATCCGTCCGGGTTTCCCCGGATTTGTCCTAGTTTAGGGGGCGTCCGGGCGGGGCTTTCAAAATATGTCCGGGTAAAACGCGGACAAATTTTTTGTCCGGGTGTGTGAAGCTTGAGTCTCAGTGACGGAGATGAGCTATTAAATGCAAACCAGTTGTGGCCGAATTTTTTCGAAACATCCATATTCTAAACTGCTCAAAATTGCATAGTAATATTTTTGTATACCAGCTCACATTGCGAATGTAGAGTGAGTTTTTTCGGTAGGGTCGCAGTAATGGAGGAAGGAGGGAAACTTGCTAAATACACATACGCTTTCTTCTCTGATCAAAATAAAGTCTAATTTTAAAAACTTGTGTTGCTCCGACTTTTACAAATTCATGATGAAAAATAAAGATATTTTAGGAAAAATTGGCAAGTCTGGAAAATTCCAAGTTAAGTTGAATTAGTAAAAAGAACTTGATTTCGTTAAAATTAAAACTTTTTACTTACTTTTGAATTGATTTATAGTTAATAAATAATTTGGACTTTTGGGTACCTAACCTATCTAACCGAACTAGATGAACTATCCTATAATTTGCTATTACAATGTAGAATCTAGTCTATTTGATTTTTGATCTACCAAAAATTATCGTCATGAGTTGTTTTTTATTTGATGAACAAAAAAAAAAAGAAAACTGTAAACTTTGTATAATAGAATTTTATTTGTTATTTCTTGTTCTGTTTATATGGCAAACAAGCGGATTAAAGTTTAAATAAATGAAAAAATTAAAATATAAACGATGTTTTATTTTATTGAAAAAAAAAATTTCACGGGATGGCAACCCTAAATTTCCGCCTCATCTGAAACCACTTCAGATGCCAAATTTCAGCTCACTCGGTGTGATACTAGCCGCTGGAAATGTCAATATGTACCGGGAAGGATATTCATATGAAAATTAGAAATATATACGTAAAAATGGCTGCAGAAATTGACCCAAATTTTGATAATTACGTTCTGGAACGAAAACAATCCCAGATACCAAATTTCACGTCGTAGGAAAGCAGGAAGTCTAGGTGGTCTAGGCGGTCTGAAACGGATAGAGAAACTACTCCCGCACCTTATTGTTTTTCTTCGATACGATGCAATAGTATGTAGGTATTTTATGGGAAAATATGACTAAAAGACGTGTTCAGTCGGGGGACTCCCATGAGGCAGTTTCTCAAGCTTTTCGATGCCCTTTTACAAGCTGAGCATATGATTTGACTATTGTCTCTGTGATGTATGTAAATAGTGAATAGTAAACACCAAAATCATATGTACTTTCAACTACTTTTTTTTAATTCAAAATTAACGTTCTTCTTTGATAAACTGACCAAAAAAAAACAAAAGTTCTCCAAACTTGACAGATACTTTGGAAAAATATACCGAACAGTTGTATTAATTTGCAACCTTTCACGTTGACCGGAACATGTTTATTTATAATTTTTTTAATTCGTGGTCTTTTTTGCGGGCAAAATGGTCTCGAAATAATTACAAAAGTTTGGAAACTTGGTTGCAAATTTAGAAAACATCTATCCTGATGCATTTACAAATTTGCAAACCTGTACGCGGTCCGGAACTTCATGCAATTTGTAAAATTATGATTTTTGAATTTTTATATTTTTGCAAATTGCATAATCACTGGACCGCGTACAAGGTTGCAAATTTGCAAATGCATCAGAATAGATGTTTTCTAAATTTGCAACCAAGTTTAAAAACTTTTGTAATTATTTCGAGACCATCTTGCTGGAAAAAATTACCACGAATTAAAAAAATTATAAATAAACATGTTCCGGTCAACGTAAAAGGTTGCAAATTTATACAACTGTTCGATATACTTTTCCGAAGTATCTGTCAAGTTTGCAGATTTTTTGGAATTTTTTTGGTCGGTTTATCAAAGGAAAACGTTTTTTCTGAATAGAAAAAAATGTTCCACACTCTTAAATTGGTTGCAAATTTGATGCGTGATAGGAAATAATATATTCAATACTACTCCAAGTTTGCAGAACTTTTGGAATTTTTTTCACAAGCATAAGGCTAAATTCAATATTATTGCAATTTTAACAATGTCCCGGACTTCGGAAAAGGTTGCAAAATGAGATTTGTTCCTTTCTCTATGCAGCATTCTTTTGACCAAAGTTCAAAACTTTTGGAATTATTAATAAATTTTCGATTTCCAATGTCTAAACTGACTGGCCAATGTACATAATAATAAATTAGTCCGTGGATCACTATACATAATACCGAATCTTTGAAAAACTCTTTTGTATTTTTATGTAGTTATATGATGTGAAAGAATTCATCACTTTATTATTTAATAGAGATCTAATTATCATAGATCTGAAGAACTAAATAATTGAACAAATGGTATTGTTTTCATTACTAATGAGGTAGGTTTTCTAGGTTTATTGCGATTATGGAATAATCACCGTTTAAAACATACAATCAATTCAATCAAATAACCTTTCTTATTGAAATATGCATCATTCTATACACAATGCGACCTTTTTTCAGTGACTTCGTCTGACGTGATTTATATTCAGCAGTAAATTCAATAAGTGATACCTGTCATATGCATTAGTGTCTTTATGGTATCAAGCTTTTTCACTTTTCTTAAAATTTCACAGTTATCATAACTCGATGTTACAAAGAGTAGCTTATGATCAATATTGTGTTTCATGTCTATTCCAGCATTTTTAATTCAGTCAAGAGTTGTTTAATATTGTAATAGCAATACGGACCATAGCTTAATTTTCAACAGTAGATTGTTCATAAAGTGGTATATACTTTCTACCTCTTTTCGAGCCCGATTTGAATATATTCCTATCTTCTATCGTAAAATAAAGTGAACAAGGAAAATTCTTCAAAAATTCAAAAAGTTATCAAACAACTTACAAGGGAACTGGTTATATGTATTTCGCAACGCGAATTCTACATTCACAACCTACCGATGAACAATAGTCACCCCGACTCAAAATCTGCATACAGCTGTTTCGATCTTATTAGATCTCATCAGTGTAGCTTATTTTAATTGTTCCCCAATACAAATCGAGATCGAGCTTCTATCTGGATAACAACTCAGAGCGACGGAATTCTTCATTTTCGATCTAAGCGGTGAATTGTTTGTTTCTAATATCCTTGGTGGAGGGCGCTATGGGTTGTTGTGATAGTAGCTCGGTCACGATTTGTATCGGGGAACACTTAGAAATTTGTTAATTCACTCCGAGTCAAATAAGCTGCACTGATGAGATCCAATAAGATCGCAACAGCTGTATGCAGATTTTGAGTCGGGGTGACTTGACGTTTTCTATAATTCACTGTTTTGAATTTAGAATTTTCGTTGAAGAATACATAAAACCAGCTCGCTTGAAAAGTTGTTTGGTTTTGAATTTTTCAAATTATTGAACCATTTTCTTTTTCACTCTACCTAGGTACCTAGTATATTAAATTGACCATGGTCAACTTGTATTTTTTTATGATTTGATATTTCCATTGATTCCGGAATAATGAAATTATTCAAATAATTTGTTTCCAGAAATATAGGATATTTTCTAACCTCTGTCATTAATGGAATAAAAAAATTGAAATGAGAGATTCAGTGAACTCAGTTAACTTCTCTCATGTTCGTGATATTAATTAATATAATAAAATTTGTGACTTCAGAAATATTTATTTCAAAACGTGTAATAAATTAAAAATAATTATTCTTTCAATAAATATCGAATTATGGTTTTTGCGCATTAGCATCAATTTTTAACAAATTTAAACGTGACATAGTCGGTTTTTATTTAAAATCACGTACAGGTGCAAGATTAATAGCTTGATTCTTTCATTGGTCAATAAAACGAAATTGTTTTTTCGAAAAATAATTATTTATTTTTAGTCCCTACATAAAATAATTAATCGAACATTAATTATACTTTCATAGAACCTATCCTAATGCATACAAATTATCGAGTTTCCTGTCTAACCTACTATCGACGTCTCCTCATGTTAATTCTCGGATCAATTTGTCTTCTTATATATTTTCATACATTCGAACACATTAACAATATCTATAAATCGAAATCGCATATTTGATATAGGAAATATTCCGTTATTTATGCAAATACTTTGACCACTAAGTAGTTTTATCTTTTTGAATATGCAGCTATAACTAATTAACAAACTCTTCAAGCTTTTAGACCAGAAAATAAGTTATACTTCATAATTTACCATCTCCGATGGTTTTCTGTAGTATTTCTGTGTACCTGTTGTCGATTATTCTAAATAATAATATCTCGTTAAGGTGCTTCTGAACGAGCAATATTTTTAGTGCAATATATGGCTACAATACTGGCAACAATAGATCGGCCATTATGACAACATTGAATGCAGCAGATGGCTCGTCAATATCTTATAATACGGCAACTTTGTCTGCAAGAGTATGGCCCGTAAATTTGTTTCGTACACGGGCTACACAATCGGATAACAATGGCTGACACAATCGAAAAACAATGGTATCTGGAGTATTGTGCTTATAATACTGAGTATAAAAAAGTAATATACTTGTTTTTCTCTATTTAGCAATAGTTTGTTGCTAGAAAACCAGTTGTCTAAACCTTGAAATTATCTCCAGCTAGGTTTATAGGATCTGGATACAACTTTGCTCTCACCAAAATACTGGTATCATCTGCATGATAAGTTATCGTTACTGTTGAATCAACTATTACATCCACTATATCGTTAATGTAGATTACAAAAATTAATGGGCCTGCATGCTGCCCTAGGGTACACCCAAGTCTACATATGTACAATTTGACTTAACCTAATTATCATCTTTGAAAAGAGATACCATAGAATTTCTAAATCCAGACAATAAAGACAATAATAAGCTTTTTACAAATCCAAAAGCAAACCCAAATCCAAGTCTCCAGCCTCCAAGGTATTCAATATCTTTCATATACCTACCGAAATATTGCAGTCTGTGTGGATCGGCTTCGTAGATATCCATGCTGATTACTATTAATTAAATCACATTTAATTTTCTTTAATATGTCGCAAGTTTTAGATGTCTATAAAATAGAAGTTAATTTACCACAAATAATCTGAATAAAACATGCAAATTAGAAAAACTTATTACAAAATTTTGAAATCTGATTACAGTCCTGACAGTTTCTATATTCTCGATCACTGCATTTAGAATACATTTATTTTCAAAGAATCAAGATGAAAAATTAGTTGAAATTACTACTATTATTCCATATATGCATGCAAAATGAAAATTCAAATAAAAAAAGAGAAGATTTTCTATTCGATCCTACTGCAATAGGCGTGAAACTTTAGACAACATTAGTCTAGAAATAAGAGTTGACAATAACTTATTCAAAGATTTTTCAAGAATGACTTCGTATATATATATATATATATATATATATATATATATATATATATATATATATATATATATATATATATATATATATATATATATATATATATATATATATATATATATATATACTGAACTCTTGGCAAAACATTATTTGAAAATTATTTAAAGATATAGTTTGCTAGCCCATTATCAGAAAATATTATTATAACATCACCAGAATATTTACCCATATACTTATAAGCAATTCCACAATCCAGCAAAATATGAATAAGATTATGAGATAATTTATAAACACCAGACTTGATAAAATGGCGTAGTCTTCAATAAATAATTTCTAGAAAATACACAAAACTTATAGGTCTAGAGTTTTGGAAAATTGAAATAAAAACACAACATTCAACGGATGAAACACGATTGGGTGAGAATCCCTCCGAAACTAGTCATGCTGATTCTCACCCACTGGTGTTTCATCCGTTGAGTATTGTGTTTGTGTTTTAATTTACCAAAACTCTAGACCTGTAAGTTTTTTTTTGTGTTCTCCAGAAAGTGTTTATTGATGTAATTTATTTTATTATAGTATTACTCCTGATGAAGTCACAAATGGTGACGAAATATTGAGTTGTCGAGCAAATAAGAGTTTTAATTTCCCGACAGGCCGCTTTCCTGATATTTTAATATATTGAAAAATATATATATACATTTTAAATAGTTGATGGAATCCGTCGTTACTACGTGATAATTTAACATGATGAACAAAACTAAATTTGAATTTACTACGTTTATTATCACAAAATATTTTGAAAAATTTAACACTGCGATTGCAATTTCGGTCACTAGACCATCATCGGGCAGATTGAGTTAAGAACTGAATACAGAAATAATGATTTGCGCCTACGGGTGGGAAAGAATTATTGCAGGTACTTAAATAGACAAGAGGAACATATTTGAAGAAAGGCTAATCGAGTGGAATTACCCAAATTGGTACAATACAATGTTCTTAGAAAGGTCGTTATTGTTTGAATACACTAAATATAGGAGAATATATCAGATCAATCTGGTCGTTCAGCAAGGTATCTTTTGCATTATGATTGAGTTTAAAAATTTCTAATGATTCTAAATAAGTAAGTTTGGTTCCTTTCGGTAATTTGTGCATGATTTTAAAATTATCTATTTGTGGAAATGGGTGGTTGTTTTCACGGCAATGATTTGAAAACGTTGAATCCGTTTTATTTTTCAAAAAAGATTGTTGGTGTTCTTTAAATCTTGTCTTGAACGATCGACCAGTCTGACCTATATATACTCCTTTACATATATAAACTTCTTGGATTTAACTATCTTTCATAATTATAATACTTTGAGTTTCGATATATATAGAAAACCAACTTTCACGGATATATGTATTCCGTCGGATTCAAATCATCCTCTTTCCCATAAACATTCAGCTTTTAATTCAATGATCCACAGAGCGTTTTCAATTCCATTATCCGTAACAAATTTAGCAAAAGAAATTTCGACTATAAAAATAATTGCTTCAAATAATGGTTTTCATACAAGTTTGATAGATAAAATGATAAACAAGAAACGTAGTCAACTAGCGTACAACAGCATATATCCTCAATTAAAAGTAGAAAAATCGGATAAATTCACATCTTTAACATATTTGGTCCTCTAACAGAAAAAGTTGCTAATGTCATACAGAAATATAAAATTAAAATTTCTTTCACACCTAAGACAAACAACTTTGGAATTTTATTAAATGACAAAAATATCACTTAAAAATTTAAAAGTTCAGGAGTTTCAAGAGTAAGTTGATTTGTCCTGTAAGTAAAGGAGTATATATAGGTCAGACTGGTCGATCGTTCAAGACAAGATTTAAAGAACACCAACAATCTTTTTTGAAAAATAAAACGGATTCAACGTTTTCAAATCATTGCCGTGAAAACCACCACCCATTTCCACAAATAGATAATTTTAAAATCATGCACAAATTACCGAAAGGAACCAAACTTACTTATTTAGAATCATTAGAAATTTTTGAACTCAATCATAATGCAAAAGATACCTTGCTGAACGACCAGATTGATCTGATATATTCTCCTATATTTAGTGTATTCAAACAATAACGACCTTTCTAAGAACATTGTATTGTACCAATTTCGTAATTCACTCGATTAGCCCTTCTTGAAATATGTTCCTCTTGTCTATTTAAGTAGGTACCTGCAATAATTCTTTCCCACCCGTAGGCGCAAATCATTATTTCTGTATTCAGTTCTTAACCTAATCTGCCCGATGATGATCTAGTGACCGAAATTGCAATCGCAGTGTTAAATTTTTCAAAATATTTTGTGATAATAAACGTAGTAAATTCAAATTTAGTTTTGTTCATCAATATATCCATTTATATATATATATATATATACATTTATATATATATATATATATATATATATATATATATATATATATATATATATATATATATATATATGTGTGTGTGTGATTTGTAATTATATCATTCCTAAAAAGATTCGTAATATATTCTTCTGAGAAAAATACTTGAAAATAATGTTCAAAATTGGTTTCTAAAAAGAACCCTGACTGAATATTTTCGTCTGTAGGTACATCGAGGTGATTTTTTTCATTTTTTTTGCAATTTGTTTTCGGTATATGTTAATTACTAACCCACTCGCTGAACATATCGAACAAACATCTGAACTATTTCTCAATGCATCACACCAATACCACAATAACACATATTTCTGTACGCCCACCTGATCTGTTTTCCGAAACACCAAATTAAGTTAAGGTTGAAAATATTGCATCTTATAAACGAACAGCAGCCCGACTCTGACCGCTCTCGAGTCCCTATAAAACGCCCGTGTACGTCCCTGGATCCCACGCATTTGTTTATTCCTCCACCATCGCAATAATGGATCGGCGTAAGGTTAACTGGAACCGTCATTCTCAATGTTTAGTTAGTATACGCGACGCCGACCGTACCTGACGTAACACCTGCCTTTGCGCACGAACAAGTAACGCCGCGAGACTGTCAACAAATGAAATTGCGATCTTCAAACTGTGTAACGTGAAAATTAACCCGCCGCTATAATACAATAAAACTTAAGTGATTTCTTGGTACTAAAATTTGTAATTCAAGTCTAACCCGTCCTATGCAATGAAATTGAAAAGAACAGTGAAAATATATATTGATATTAAGATTAAAGTGATTAACTAACTAATAACTACTCCGTTTGTGCGCGTATGATTTTCAAACAGTGATTGTTCTGCATTTTCTGGCCGTTAACACTTTTAAAACTTTTTGTAAGCCTTCACTTATAAGCTGTTTCGCTGTCATTCAATATTTTTATCTGTTGTTATCAATATACAGGATGCCCAGAAACTATCCTGCCAAACGCAAACTAAATATAATAGATGTGATTTTATGTCAATTTAACCTAACTTACCATTAAAGGCAACTAGCGCTCTTTGAAGATAACGCTGTTGAGTAAATTTTTTGAGCATATCTGAAAAAAACCGCTACCTCTTAGCTTCAAACTTGGCACATTTTATAAACCGGCAGATATAACTTGTTAACTACAAACTCACGTTGAACAAGTGTTCAATGTGGTAGGAGCAGCTAGAAATTTTGGTTAAATTTTTTGTGTATCAGTTTCTTGACAAACAAAATAGAGTTGGTAAAAAATTAAAATTGATTTTTCTTCAAAACGGTGCGCAATAGCGAATTTAAACAAGAGCATATTATTTTTCGGAAAATACTTTATAGTTTTTGAATTAAATATTAAATTTGTCAAAAAGTTGATACACAAAAAATTTAACCAACTTATCCTGTTGACCGTCCCACATTGAACGCTTGTGATGGAAATAAGAAATGTCGAGGATTATAACAAACCGAATCGGTTATTTGCGTATCGGCCGTGTGTCGTTCAAGACCGTAATCCCGTTGAAAGATTATATTTTGATTCCGAAGAAAGAACAAACCCCGTACCTCACAATTCTAAAGAAAAATCCCAACGTCGTGCACTCTGTTGTCATGTAACAGTTTGACAATTTTATGAACAACTTCAGTTTTTTGTGTTCTCAAGTTCGCTTTAACGACGACCATGGATGAAATTGATAAAATTGAGGAACAAAATCAAATTCCTTTAGAAATATTGGGAGAATCATGTGCAGCGAGTGTTGATTTACTGCCGAAAATAACTCAAGAGCGATATCAAATAGAATATACTTAAAAATTTTGAAAAGTGGCGTAAAAGCAAGAATGTGAAGGTGATTAATGAAGATGTATTATTAGCCTATAGGAAAGCAAAATCAGAGGTTCATTCTCCCAACTCGCTGTAGACCAAGATTTCAATGTTGTTATTGTAAGCAGAATAAAGTTTAGAAATAAATATTTGAACAAGTGATTTCTTAACGGCCACCGGCCGTTAAAAAATTTTAACGGCCGTAGGCTGTTAACATTAACTTTTCAATTGTCATCTGAATACCGTTAAATCAACTTAACAGTATGGGATTACGAAAACAATTTATCACTGCAGGTTTATACAATGCATCAAGTTTGAAGTTTGTAGGTAGAGTTTTTTTTGACACATGCTTGAAAAACTGACTTTACAGCGTCATCTTCAAAGGACTCTTTCTTCCTTAGGAGGAACATTTGGATACTGGTAAATTTAGTTAGATGGACATGAAATCATATCTAGTACCTGAAGTTTGCGTTTGGCAAGATAGTTTCTGTACACCCTGTATAGTTAACAATATTTCATTTATATGTAATAGAAAAAACTCTGAATGATTTTAAATAAGTCTAAAGTAATTTGACTTCAGTCTCTATCTGGTGTTTCACTTCCAAAATGTTATGAAGATTCCTATATCTATATAATGTTTCAAAAGTGAATGATTTGGCTGAATATCATGAACCTGAAAAGTTACGTGTATCGGTTTCAAAAATATACACCTTTCGGTTGATTGCCAGAAAGTTCTTGAAGTCATTATTACTTCAGAAAAAACCGTTAATTACGGATCAGTATTTCGACGGTGTTGTCTAAGTCAGATAATTTAACATTAGTTCTGTTGCCTTTCCTAGTTGCTCACACTGTGAACTTATATATAGTTCAATATAATCTACAGTTTCATCCAATAAGTGGCGAAGATCGCGTTAAAATGTCCATGTATCGTTTTGTGAAAGACAACAATAGTACCGGTGCTTCTAAACGCCTCTTCGTGCAAGGTAGTACTTCAGGTAATCCGAATACTCGTCTTGGCCCACCTGCTATTACCTCAACAAATCCCAATAACATCGAAAGTCTTCAAGCGGTTTATACCAAAAAGCATCTGTCAACTGAAGTTTTGGGTAGTTCTATTGAGTCTACAAAAACTAGTAGGCGTAATGACGATGGAACTAGAAGAATAACTACTAGGATAATTCGCAAAGTAACTACGCTGACTAGAGGCGAAGAGGATAGCAATGTAGAAGATTTGACCAGGAGAGCCTCTATTAGAAGTATAGAGGCGAATGAAGGTGTCGCGGGCGGCGGTCACGAGAGTTATAAAGCTTACAAACGAGTTAAGGTTAGAATTTAATTCAAAAAAGTATGACTAATCCTTCTTCAATTCCTATCAGATAGAGGTACCCTAATGAAAATTAAATTTTTGACGAAGAAAACTTTGAGCAAATTACATAAATTCCATTACACGAGTTAATGATTTTACTATCCATTCCCCAACCTGCACTTTACACATTAGGTCACATTGTAGTAACAATATTTCGTTTTTTGCAGTTGAAGTTGACAGTTTCAGTGCTTTAGTTTTATACATGTGACGCCACGAAACTTAGACTCGTCACACCATGTCACACTCTGTTGACCCGTCCTTCCCGTTGAGGGGGAAGGAGGGGTCAACAAAGTGTGACATGGTATAACGTATTTTATGAATGGGCTCTAAGTAACTTATGAATAACAAATAATCCATGAACTGTCTCTATTGAAAACTGCTTTCATAAACTGATCATAAACCTGTTTTGGTGAGGTATTGTTAAATATATTTCAGTGCACAAATACGTATTCAATTTTTGGTTTATTTGAATTTGGTTCTTTTGGTTCTATACCTATAGTGAGATTAACTGGATGATCTACAACTCACGCCATCAAGGTTTATACTGAACTTTCAATTAAGAGAGTACCTAGGTACATACAATGTTACAATTAGATAAATTATATCTAAATTCACATTTCAAGCTTTAAATTATTTCACTTATTGCCTGTAACGCATTTTGTGAAACTATTTGGCATAGTGAACGTGGTAAACGCAACAAACTTCGAAATAGTTATTTTCCTGACAAGTGCGTTAAGTTAGAACTTTTTCGCACGCGAATTTCACTACTCGTCGTTCAGTTAGCAGTCGCTTGCGAAAAAGACCTCTACAGTATTCAGGAACGACATTTTTTCTCCGAGCGGAAAACGAAGAATAAATTTTCGTAATATTTATTTTCAACATTTAAAATGAAACTTTATTATTTTCGAAAATGAGAACAAATTGAAAAGTTTATTATTATAGTCTCTTTTTGAATATTTATGGCGAAAATCATAAAAAGCAATCGTTATATCAATAACCGAGGCTAGTATATTTGGCACATCTGAAATGTCCACATTCCCCAGAGATTATTACCGTTTGATGTATCAAAAAAAAAACATGAGGCTCATTTACAGTTTCTGGAGAAAATTTAACGTTTATAATGCCGATGCTTTGATGGAGTTTAGAATCTTGTTCGAAATATCTTTCCTAAGTTTTGTTGATTTTTCGAGCTACTGAGGTAGTTGAAGGCTTTCCCCCACTATCCCGATAAAGCAACACTTTCTACACTAAACTGAGTGTGGAAAATATTTTGACGAGCTACATTAAACCGGAAATTTTTGTAACTTCTAATAATTGAAAGATTCGAATGCATCTCAACGCATGCCAATGCAATTGTTTTTACGAAATTGGTGGATTTCTTTTTCAACCTGCAAATATTTCTTTAACTAACTGAAGCTAGGTCTCGAGGTAGGTAATGAAAGGGATTGAATTTTGCTCAATTTTACCACTATACTTGAAAAGGTTTAGTGCATTCCAGAGTATATTATATTTAGTCCAAGATCCCAGAGCCGCCAGACATTACTTTTTTTCTCAGCAATAATATGTATCGGATGAAGTAATGTTCTTATGTACTTTCAGTGTATATCGATACCTGCTACTTTGTGCCGACGGCCAATTTCCAGGTATCAGGTGCTGAAGATGGAAAAAACTCAACTCACTTTTCTCATATTCTCAGTCTTGGTTTTTATATATGATACTCAGGGAACTACGTCAATACCTTATACAAGCAGCCAGACCGATCGTATGGGCCAAACATCCCGCCAGACACAAATAACGTGTCCCTATGATATGATAGTATAAGCGAAATGTTATGGCAGTAAGTATAGAAGAGAGACTGACGCGCATAGATAATCACTATCGCCCTTAAATGAGCAGATCATGATATTTCGCTCATACTGTCATATTCATAGGGTCACTTTATTTTTGTCTGGCGGGATGTTTGGTCCATACGACCGATCTGGCTGCTTGCATGAGTTATTGAAATAGTATGAGTATCATATATAAAAATCAAGACTGAGAAAATAAGAAAAGTGAGTTGAGTTTTTTCCATCTTTAGCACCTGATACCAGGAAATTGGCTGTAAACTGAAAGTATATACGAGCACTACTTCAATTATTATTGCTGAGAAAATAAGTAACGTCTGGCGGCTCTGGGATCTTGCTCTAATTGTTATAAAGGTAAAAAAAACATACTTTCATGTGAAACTGGCGCGAAAAAAAATTGAATCATAGTACTCGTAGTACCTACCTATGAAGTCCTATGTTTAGCTTTTCAGAGTAAGATGGAACTATCATCTCCATAATTTATATTGATCATGATTATAGTTAATTTTCATTATGTTTTCAAATTCTCTGTTGCTGGTGATGTTTATCAAGGAGAAAATAATTTTGAATGATTTTTTTGTGAGCAATTATTACGGTGATGTAATATCCTGTTGATTTGGTTCATATGATGGTAGTACCTACATACCTGACTAAATAACTCACTGCCG
>JARQZK010002953.1:287500-295000 GCA_030704885.1 Cynegetis impunctata | reverse complement strand
TTTATCATGTAAACAAGATTTATTTCCTTCTCCAGGGGGGCAACCCCCCAACCAATTCGACTCAAAGTCAATCCCATCCAAGATACCTACCTACAAACTTTTAACCCTATTACTTCAAAATTTCGACCTTCATTATGTAAACAAATTTATTTCTTCCCCCAGGGGGTGAACCCCTCCAACCAATTCGAATCATTCAAGATATCATAAAAAACTACCTAGATACAAACTTTCAACCCTATTGCTACAAAATTGCGCCTTCTGTCGTGTAAACAAGATTTATTTCCTTCTCCCGGGGGTCAACCCCCCAACCAATTCGAATCAAAACCAATCCCATCCAAGATATCTTTCGAAAATACTTACCTACAAACTTTTAACCCTATTACTCCAAAATTTCGACCTTTATTATGTAAACAAATTTATTTCTTCCCCCAGGGGGTCAACCCCCCAACCAATTCGAACCAAACCAATCCCATCCAAGATATCTTTCGAAAATACCTACCTACAAACTTTTAACCCCATTACTCCAAAATTTCGACCTTTATTATGTAAACAAATTTATTTCTTCCCCCAGGGGGTGAACCCCTCAACCAATTCGAACCAAAACCAATTCCATCCAAGATATCTTTGGAAAATACCTACCTACAAACTTTTAACCCTATAACTCCAAAATTTCGACCTTTATTATGTAAACAAATTTATTTCTTCCCCCAGGGGGTCAACCCCCCAACCAATTCGAACCAAAACCAATCCCATCCAAGATATCTTTCGAAAATACCTACCTACAAACTTTTAACCCTATTACTCCAAAATTTCGACCTTTATTATGTAAAAAAATTTATTTCTTTCCCCAGGGGGTGAACCCCTCCAACCAATTCGAACCATTCAAGATATCATACAAAACTACCTAGATACAAACTTTCAACACTATTTCTACAAAATTGCGCCTTCGGCCGTGTGAACAAGATTTATTTCTGTTTATCAGTTCACAGCGAAGGTGTCCTATATTAAAAAAGCCAATTAGTAAACACATATAAATTCATGTATGGTTTATTAATTACGTAAACCTGCAGGAAATTCTTAAGTTTGTCGTCTTTTCATGATAGGCTTGTATTTCAAGAATCGCTCTACCTTAACGCATCCTCTTGCCTAAAAATGAGTTTCCTTTTCCGGTTTATGAACATTGCGCTTATATATAGCGCAATAGCAAATATTCATTGAAAAAAAACGTTGTGACTACTGCATCATACGGTAGGTATAGGTACCTGAACTGTGAGTCATACATCTCAGCATTGTGAGTCATAGGTACATCTCAGATTGTTTGGCCCGGAGATGCCTTATTGAGTCCCAAAATTTATAATCCGTCTTAATGATAGCCGAACTGAGTCCCGGAGTTAGGTAAATTGAGTTCCGGGCCTACCTGAGCTTGCACAGTAGGGGTTCGTAATCTGTTAGTAGAATATTAAAACTAAAATTCATATTATATCATATAATTTTATACAATTTACAAATATTTACAATAATATACCTATACCTAATAACATGCTAAATATTCGTTCCTTTAATTATTCTAAATTTTTCTCCTACAATTTTAAGAAATTCAAATTTTGATATTGAGTTACAATTTAATTTTAAAATTTGTTCATTTAGAAAATTTTTATTTTTGAGAGTATGTGATGAATAAACTTTTTTTATATTGTTTTGAAGGCTTCTAATTTTTATATAAGTGTCACTTTGAAAATCTATCAACACTGTTAAATATTGGAATATATGTGGATGGGCGAAATAAAATGAAGAATTAAACCTTGCATGAAAGCTCTCGCATGCATTCGTCGTCCGTTGTAAACTGCTCGTCTTCTCCGCCCATATTTCTGGTGGAAACCTAGCCGATTCTGAAATATAATTATCGACCAGATAGTCCGCAAATTCCACAACTTTAGAATTATGTGGTCGTATTGAAGATAAATCTTCAACAAAACAATCTCTTACATCTTCTGGGTTGAGAAATGACATTGCAAAGCAGTACGTTAAATATTTACCCACGTCGCTGTCTTTGTCTTTGTATAAGGATGAATTTTGCGCCACCTTGAAAAATTTTTTAAATTTATTTCATCTAAGATTTGCAAAATATTTAATGTCAAATAAAAGTACTTACCAAGACTGTCCTAAATGAAAACGGCAGCCCTTCAATGAAACATCACTCCAAACCTCAGTAACACTTTGATGAATTGCTTCTTCAAAATTTTGCGATTAAGTACCTCTTCGTTTACTGTATGGTTGTGGTTATCCATAATTTCTGTTACTATGTTGTCAGTACTTTCAGTTTTTCTTTTGTCTGTGCACAACAAATCCAACGTTTGGCATTATTTTTTAACCTCTTATGGAAACGATATTTGAAGCCATCCAACACAATCAGTTGTTTCCCTCTTTCACTTAGTACAACTCTCACAGAACTCATTTTGACAAACTAACACCGAATAGGTAGGTACAAATTAAACAAACTATATTAAACATTTTGTAGAAAACCCTTTTTATATATGATATCCATAGATGTCTAACCAATGAAATCCTTCGTTCATAGGTAATAAAAATATTATTTGGTATAGAGATTTAAAAAGTAATTAGGAATTCCCGAAATATGCATATCAGGAGGATTAGAAGGATTAGAAAGATTTAAGTGACCCGGGACTCAATCGGACCATCTAAATTTCTTGACCCTTCTTAATTCAGGTAGACGGGACTCAATTTACCTTTGCCCGTTTGGCCATGCCATGTTTTCCAATAATGAATTCGAAATTGGTTGGACACAACGAGCATATTGGTGTTCGGTGATATACAAATCATAAAATTTCCCTGTATTTATTGAGTCTATTGTATTTATACATAGACGAATAGATAATTTATTCATGTTACAAAGAAATCAACCTCACATATGTGGCAAAAAATATTCACAAGTATTATAAGCAATATTAGTTGAAACTATATAGTTATACACAACAAAAAACATTTTAAAAATTAAATTTATAAAAAGAATACAATCAAGCATTACATTACAATTATCCTATATATCTTACTTACTTTATCGATATCACCAAATAAATCAGTACACACTTGTCATGTCAATATAAAATACAACGAATACAATGTCATACATTAAAATTAGTAAAAATGAACTTAAAGAACTCATCAGTGCCGTATAGTGCTTTACCTATCAAGAAATATTTAATAGTTGATTTCAATTTCAACAAAGGCAAAGCCTCGACTGCTCTTGGAAGATTATTATAAAATTTTACAGCCCAGGAAATTGATCTGTAAAATAACAAACTTACGTTTATCAGTAAAATTTTTCACTCGTCATTTTTATTTCGCGTCATTGAATTTTCATAAGAAAACGGGGACAAAATTCAGTGTAGATACGAGGTGTGACTGTGAAATAACGAGACTAATGACACTACAGACGAACGACGCATGCGCCAATTAGTGCAGTCATTGAAGCTTTTTAGCTTAGAAATATTTTACTATGAACCGATTTACATGAAACTTTGGAATTAGGCTTATCTTACCCTTAACTTCAAAAGTGATATTGACACGAACTCCGTTTCCACCCTGGGGGTGGTTGCCACCCCTTTTCGGTAGTGGAAAATAACCTCAGATATCGATAGAAGACCTAATTTTAAGCAAAAAATGTTCTATAAAGTTTTTTCAGAAACCCAATACTTTTCATGTTATTGGCAATTGAATATTCGGAATTTTCCCACGATTTTCAACGGTTTTTTGCAAATATCTCCAAAATTATGCATTTTAACGATAATATTATAATGAACAAAATTGTAGCAGGTAAAAAAATTAACAAATTGGTTTCTTATAGAGTGTTCTAAGTGCAATATTAAGCGAGATATTGAAGATCAAAGCCGTTTTTTAATTTGTCTGAAATTTAATCGATGTATTCAATGCCATCTAGCGGAGAGCGAATAAATTTTATGCATGCTAATGAACAGGATTTTATAGTGGTCGAAATAAACTTTAAAATGAGCACTGCTAAAAGTCTTTTGCACGTAAAATGAGTGAGCTGTAATGAAAAAATGAAGAACATCTAATGGTTTTTTTGTTAAATCAATTGGTTTCATAAAGGTCATTTCCACCAAAATTAAAATTAATCGGATTCTGTCACACGAAAATTGACGGAGATATGATTGTTTAAAGAGCACGCGGTAGCGCAATCACACTCTCTCGAGCCCTTTGACCCTTCACCGTTTCAAAATAAAAGGTTTTTCACTACATATCATAATGAAAAAAGTTGTAAACTAAACATCAATCAAATCATGAAAAACATACTAGTCGACCATGTTCAATTTCATACATTACATAAAGTGAACAAGGAAAATTCTTTAATAATTTAAAAAATTATATATAATTTTTATATATAAATGAATACGTATAACCAGCTTCCTTGGAAAGTTGTTTGATAATTTTTTAAATTATTAAAGAATTTTCCTTGTTCACTTTATGTAATAAACTAAACATTACTAAACTGAAAATTCCGAATTTTCAATTGCCAATAACTTGAAAAGTATTGAGTTTTTGAAAAAACTTTATTGAACATTTTTTGCTTAAAATTAGGTCTTCTATCGATATCCGAGGTTATTTTGAAAAAAATTCCACCACCGAAAAGGGATGGCAACCACCCTCTGGGTGAAAACGTAGCTCGGGTCAATATCACTTTTGAAGTTAATGGTAAGATAAGCCTAATTCCAAAATTTCATGTAAATCGGTTCATAGTAAAAAATCCTCTATTTTACGCTTCAATAACTGCACTAAATATACAATTTACTGCTGTGTACTACCGATTACTACACCTCCTGTAGACATATTTATCTGAATGTGGATTTGTATGTATCAGAATAATATCTAATTTTCCTTTTTCTGGAAAAATAATAAAGGTTATGAAGCAGCAACGAATTCTGAAAATGAATAACGAATTTGGTTTTAAAAAAAGTGTATATTTTTTTGAGGGGTGTAGGCGTTTCCAGGATGGCGAAACAGAAAATGAGGCACGATCTGGGCGCTTTTCCATGTCAGAAACAAATACAATATTTGAGCACTATGTTATCTGATGCGTAGGTTATTTATTGGTGCTTCGGCTGAAACTGTAGAAATTGTTCAAAATGCGTAAATAAGTTTCAACCAAACTATCAACATTTTCACAATAAAAAAAATCAAGATGTTTCAGTGGATCACTTTTAATTCCTAAATCAAATTCATCCAAAAGAAATTGAAACAATGGATCTGAGTTTTCATCAAGAAAGTTGATGTTGAAATCGGTACTTTTAATAAGAGAGATTGTGAATTCGTAATACGAATATAGCTGACACGCACGCTCATCAATATTATCTGAACCTTAATTGCCAAATATCTGGAGTGTAAAGTGCGGTAAGGAACTTCGTTCCAATAAATAAAATATACATTGAAACTTCACGTATTTAATCAATGGCTATTTGTATCTGGAGAGAGTAGGTACAGTGTACCGAAACAAGTAATACTTATTCAATTAAATTAGTTTATAGTCCCGTCTCGTATGATAATGTAGCTTGCAGATTTCCTGAATTTTCGAATCATATGAAAAGTTTTTGAAGCATTTATTATGTCTAAGAACATCGATACAATTGAATTATTCGATTTGCCATGTTTCTATGAGTATCCGATATCGTGAGAATATATGCTAAATTATTTATTTTTCACTTGTATATTATTTGTTGATTTTACCTTAGATACAGTTGCTATATTATGCCCTAGGGCTAGGGTTGCCATCATCTAAATTGCCGATGCCGGACAAAAATTTTGAAAACCCCGGATATTTCTGTGAAATTTGTTTTTCCCCGGACATTTTTTTTTTAATAAAATAAAACATCGTTTATATTTTAATTTTTTCATTTATTCAAACTTTAAACCGCTTGCTTGCCAAATAAACAGAACAACAAAAAACAAATAAAATTTTATTATACACAGCTTATAGTTTTTTTTTTGTATCATCAAATAAAAAACAACTCATGACGAT
Organism: Cynegetis impunctata; assembly: GCA_030704885.1. Classification (NCBI taxonomy): domain Eukaryota; kingdom Metazoa; phylum Arthropoda; class Insecta; order Coleoptera; family Coccinellidae; genus Cynegetis; species Cynegetis impunctata. The sequence continues at coordinate 288,948 of JARQZK010002953.1, read as the reverse complement.
AATTTTTGGTAGATCAAAAATCAAATAAACTAGATTCTACATTGTAATAGCAAATTATAGGATAGGTCATCTAGTTCGGTTAGATAGGTTAGGTACCCAGAAGTCTAAATTATTTTTTAACTATAAATCAAAAGTAAATAACAAGTTTTAATTTTAACGAGATCAAGTTCATTTTACTAATTCAATTTAACTTGGAATTTTTCAGACTTGCCAATTTTTCCCTAAATATCTTTATTTTTCATCATGAATTTGTAAAAGTCGGAGCAACTCAAGTCTTTAAAATTAGACTTTATTTTGTTCAAAGAAGAAAGCGTATGTGTATTTAGTAGGTTTCTCTCCTTTCTCCATTACTGCGACCCTAGCGAAAAAACTCACTCTACATTCGCATTCACAATGCGAATGTAGAGTGCTGGTATACAAAAATATTACTATGCAATTTTGAGCAGTTCAGAATATAGATGTTTCGAAAAAATTCGGCTACAACCGGTTTGCATTTAATAGCTCATCTCCGTTACTGACACTCAAGCTTCACACACCCGGACACAAAATTTGTCCGGGTTTTACCCGGACACCGGACATATTTTGAAAGACCCCCGGACGCCCCCTAAACTAGGACAAATCCGGGGAAACCCGGACGGATGGCAACCCTACCTAGGGCGAATATGCGCGGGCATTATGGATCATAACGCCCGCTCATTGTACGAGGAGAAATGAAGCAACTTCCATTGATTAAATACTTCATAATCCTTGTCGTATACGACTCTGGATTTCTCCGGAAATGAATTATTCGCAGCTTTGGCTGCATTTTCTATGATATTCTTGGGTAAATTCATTTTCATTTCTGTTATTTCTATAAGACTACACAAAGAAAGTAGCAATGACATTCGCTAAATGTGATGACAAAAATATTCACAAACGTTAAAATATCAACAAATGACATGCCTACTATGAGAAGAAAAATGGAAAGTACAGGAGCAATGATCCGATTTCAAAATCGATTTTTCATTATAATAAAATAATTTTTTCGTGAAAAATAAAATCTTGTATGCACCACGTGCGTTACTAGATCCTAACGCCCTTTGGGCAACATTCATGCCTCGGGCCAAAGGCCCTTTGGCCAAATGTTAAGATCGCGTTAGGATCTATATAACGCACTTGGTAAATAAATAACTATTACCTATGTTCTCTATAGCCAGCATAATTCATTTGAACATAGAGAACCGTTCCGACTTTATCTCAAGCTCGAATGTCAATCAACCCTTCTTTGGAACTATCTCAGCATGGAATCCTCGATGGAATCTAATTGATTTTAGTTCAATTATAAATAACAAGAAATCAGTGTAGTTTCAATTATAAACAACATGAAATCAGTGCAGAAACCATCACGAGGCGACTATAACAAATTGAGTGAAAGGAATTTTCACTAGGAAAAATATGTGTTGAACTCA